>VZTO01002267.1:54661-86049 GCA_013400615.1 Syrrhaptes paradoxus
AAAAAAAACCAACAAAAAAAACACCAACAAAAACTACCAACCTTGAAGAAACAACACTGTTCCTTGCAGAGTGATTTAAAAGGCATCATTACTTTTGTACTTTCTTAAACAGAATCTGCTTAGGACTTCTGTGCCCATTCCTATACAATACTAAGAAACACAAGTCTGAAAGATGTAAAACACCTAGGCAAAAGACTGATTTTTNTTGCTCATTGTCAGCTTATATACCCACAAAACAGGGAAACAGCTGCTAATTAACAGTAGCGCTTCTGAGAGCTGAGTAGTTGCACCCAATATTGGCAACACTAGGTTTTTCACACTAGGGAATACACATTAACTCAGGTTAAGCTATTTCTGCAATTCTTAAGACTTCTTTCAAGTTACAGAACATAATTTTTATAAAGACATAACCTCCCCAACATTTTCCTCTTCAACATTAACAAACCTCTAACATCCCTGTGGCACCTTGAGCAATTGTTTGCACAGTGAAGCTCTAGCAGAGAAGCATTTAAACTGTGTCAGTTGTCTTTCATGCAATTTTCAACACCATGTGATCAAACACCCTATAGAACACAGCAATCCACAAACTGTAACTTCATTATCTACTGCAAAACTGGATGTTTACCTGGGTTGCAACAGTGTAGCATGGACTTCCGTAAAGCATCCTTTTCTAACCTTAAAAACTATAACTTCCAGAGCAGAAAGTGCTTCCTTCTTCATTAGCATCAAAATGTCACTAATGGTGCCACTAGACATCAAGCAGCATCCTTCTGACAACCTGGCATATTCTTCACTCTCCCAGATTTCAGATGAGTACAGCTTTCAGGTGAATAGCATTTTCAACAAATGACATGTCACAGCCTTGACACAAAAATACTCACACCTTGTCAATCATTCACTCACTATCATGTTCATGTTCATCTTCACAGAGATGAATTTGATGTGCACTGCAGTTAAGAATGTTAAATATGGATTCTCAGAGGAAAGGATGAGTGCAAGTAAAAGTACAAAGCAAATCTGCCAAATCAGAGAAAATACTGCATTTGTTCACAACTTCTGCATGCAACACAACTTCTGTAGCATGTGGAAATTCAGGCACACAGAACAACAAAAGCTGAGCGTTAGATGACAAGGATGAAAGTGTAATCTGATATGGATGGTCTCCAATTTTAAACTGGTGACCTAAATGTCCCAGCCCAAAGGTTAGCTACTGTTTTATCTATCAAGATTGTTATACTGCAACTATCACTATAATATAACACAGCCAGTCAGGTACTTTATTGCCAGAGAGAAATCCATGTGTCATTTCCAACACCCCAGTTATTTCTTTGATAGATGTGTAAAACAAAGCACTATTGTACACAGCAAGTTGTCTGTACTAGCCAAGGCATCATTCATCACTCCACTCAAACCAATTCAGTCTGAACTGAAACTATAGTAAAAATTAAACATAGTCACTTCTGGAATTATTCAGGCAAAATAATAGTAATTACTAAATTATGTACTTAACCTCTCCGAGTCCATGTCACAAAAATAACTCTAATATGTCAAAGACACCTGTGAGGAAAGAGCAGAAGCCAACTAAAGGCCTGGTCTGTGAGTTCTGAAAGGTCCAAATGAATTAAATTCAAAGGAGCTAAATGCTTAATACTTGCAGTTCACTTCAGAAATAACAATCTAAGATGCCTGAAATGGCAAAGGAAGTGGTCTCTACAGAATCCAGATACTAGCAGAACTGAAAATAATGCAAGATATATAGGAAAGGTCTTGTTCAGTATTACAATCTTACTGTTTTTCAGAGTTATTTTAGGGAGTCATGTTGGCCTCATTTTCCCTTTCTCACCTTCCAGAGGTCTTTCCAGTGGACAGTACGGTATTTCAGAAGTACATTTTTTAATGGAGAGCTACATTGAGAAGCCCCTTTTCCAGCATAGCACTTCTTTGACATGATGGTTTTTAACCAGCCTGTTCCCAGACTTCTTCCAGTACTCCCAAATCACCCAGAGAAGACACTTCAACCATCTGTGCATGCTGTCTTCCATGGAGATCCTGCTGGGCCACTTCACATAGCTGGGACACAACTTGAAGTTTTGACAGGTACGTCTCACTTTGCAGTTAAGGACTTAGATATATCATTACTCTCATTTAACATTGTTTACTTCCTTTTATCTTGGTGGACAATGAAAGATTATACAAACCAGTTGGTCAGTGTACATCATCTAAACTGATACACAACAGTTCTGAGGTTATTGATTCTTGTAGATTTTGATATCCTATTGAACAGCCCAATCTGATTAATTCCATTTAATTCAATGCCGTTCATTTATTACTTTGAACTCTTAACTTGCACATGCTAAGTTAGCTGGTTTTCTGTCTCTTCAGTTATTTTTTTTTTCAACACTCTTTCATGGATCAGGTAACTCTGTACCATATTTGCAGTCAAAGACCTCGGGGAATAAGCTCAAGAGTGGCAATCTTCAATAAAGTCAAGTTTCTCCACTGAAGCAAGCTCCACTTAATTACTCTGAATGAAGGTGCTGTGGCTTTAATGAGAAACAGCTCCAGTGCAGGGTATTCCCAAGACTCTAGGCAATGGATAACTGGCACATCAGGACACAAAAGCTTGCTTAAATGACACATTGGGAGATTGTGTCTCTGTTCAGTGACAGCCGATACAGGTGAAGAAGCCTGCTCTTGTGCCTCTCTATTTTGGCATTTTGATGATTTTTCAAGCTACCTTCAGAAGCCTAGAAGCACTACACACCCTCTTTTCACAGTGGCCTGTATGTACAGGGCTTCTTCCTGCTTTACTGTGTCAGTGCAGTACAACTCTATTTCCCATTCTAAGCTATTTTATCTAAGGAGGTCTATTGGAAATGAACACTGGCATGGGGGCCAGAAGGAATGTAATAGCAAGTCCTGAAGCTCTTAAAGCAATACATTTTTCTCCTGCTTCTAAATGATTTTATTATATCTCAGATTTTCATCCCATTACCTAAAATGGCAGGAACTGGCCCACCACTCACTTTCATAGCATTGCCATTACCGCAAAGCAGCATCTCTTTTAATGGTGCCAGGGTTAGTAGCTCCAAAACAAAAGAATAATTGTGGTAGGGGGGCCCCATTTACCCACTGCTACCTCATTTCATCAGCCATTTATCAACACATTCTTCATTTGGAGAAATAAAATCAATGGTAGGTGGAGCTCTTTCAGTGCATTTAACTTCCCTGGCGTGATATAGGTGGTAACACAGCTGAGATCAAACACTTCCATCTTTCCTCCAGAGCCAGCTTGGCTGCAGACTAGCTGCTTCTCAATTAGAGATTGTAATATTTCTGGCAAGGGTTAAGCATGCTTTCTACAGCTGGGATTTGCCTGTCTATTGCTTTCTTATTTAAAGAACATTCACTTTCTTCTTACTAGCCCGTTCACCTTTTACCCAAGGTCCATAGAAAGAGAAAGGCCTGGCTCAAGTTACATACAAGTGAGACATGAATCTATGGAAAGCTTTAAGCAGATAAGGAGACTGAGACATTAGAACACTGATGCTGCATTACAGTTTATAAACCCTACCACACACTGCAATAAGTATCTCTCTGTTAGTTTCCTACAAGAGAAGGGTTATAACTGGATTGTGAACAAAGCCCGAGGAAGCATCAAGAGACCTCTTGGCTTGTTGCTAAATAATTTCTGCTCCCAGAACATCTTTACTCCAATTTGGGATAACAACAGTTGCCAGATGACAATTGCCTTGCACAGGAAACTTTATCAATTTAATTTCTGGGGATATACATGAGGACAAAAGAAAAGGAGCACCATCATTCCACTACTTTGCAGGGAGAAAGAGGTACTGCAGTAGCTTGTTCCACTTTCAGAAATCTTTATCCCTCTCTGGGTTTTTTATTAAACATGTAAGGCAAATACAAATTAACTATCCTAGTTCTAGAAGGATTAGATATCCTGGAAACAAAATATTAGTAATTACTTCTGTTCACACAGCACCAAAAATGAAATCTCTGTTATGGGTTGCAAGACTCATCCAGAACAGCTGATACAGAATAAAAACCTGAAGAGAACTCACACCAGCACGAACCTTTTCTTTTTGACAGGACTGAGTATTTTAGAATGTAAACTAAGGAACAAGGAAACACAACTAGCTGTTCCTACCTTTGCCATAAGTTCCCCACAATGTCTTTAAGGACACATTACTTTGTGGGATTTAATATTGTAGTAGAATACTTCAGATCTTTACCTGTCTCCACACCCGATGCTTCAGTTGGTCAGTTTTTGCAATTTGTCAACGCTTCATAAGTAATGATTCAAAATAACTAGGATGCCTAGTTTTCAAGTTTAAGGCCAAATGACTTGTAGTCTCACTCCTCATACACATATCAGTAACATTTGGCTAACAGGTAACTTATATATGTATACAAGTATGTGTAAATCAGTAAGTGTTTAACACACTACACACTGGAGACTTTTTTTTTTACATATTCAGGCTAGGTTCTCATCCAGTAACACACATTCTATGTTTTGCACTTAAATTCCTAGTATGCATGTAACTTAATAAATCAGAACTTATAAATCAGCCACAGCTTCTGCATTGCGTCCGTCTTCCCACTCCCTGTCCTGAAATGCCTTGTCAGCAAAGGGTTAAACTATTGGTTCTGCAGGTACGTGTAGATCAATATTAAACACACTGTAGTTTAGTCTGCAGTGACTAATATTTGCTCTGCCTCACCAGTCATTCAGAGACTGTAGTTACCTAGGCGAGATTTCTAAACACTCAACACTGACCAGATGCAGTAGTATAACTCTTATTGATACCCAGCATACAAGCCCTCCCTTAAGCACTGACTGTATTGGCCATGGAGCACAAGGTTCCTTAAAATTTAGTAAGTAGAACCATCTGCCAGATGGTTCAGAACAAGCTGTTGAGTTACAGCTAACAGCTCTTTCACCTGCTGAAACCCACAAACTGGCTGTCCTGAGAACAGGCACACCTTGCCACATCCATACGTCAGCTTTATTTCTAGTATTTCCCTTGGAAAAAAAAAATGGGTACCCATCATTCTCATTTCAATAACCTTTGCTGATATTCAATGCAAAGTGGAGCCAAGTTTTGCACATATTTTAGGTTGCACCTTTCCTGAGACTCAAGGAATTAGAATCATAGAACTATATAAAAGAAAGGAAAAAAAACACACACTAGAGACTGGCCTGAAGCAGCCACAACTTCACACAGGCTGTTCCCATCTCCAGAAGCAATCCTGACTTTTAATTGCATCAACATTTCCTCTTACCAAAGAGACAGGAAATGGATTTGCTGCTACGTGCCACGTGATTTTAGGCAGGGTATCACCATAAGTTGATGAGAACTAAAGAGCTAGGATATGATGGAAAAAAAAAAATGTACTATTAGTCAGCTTGGAAGGGATGTGGAAAAACAACACGAAGAAGGCAGAATTGTTTCAGCCACAGGTGTCACAGCTTAGTAAATAGTCACAGAGTAGACATGGATGAGCAGCAAATTGATCCAGGGGTGCTAACACAATCAGAGACCATAATTGATGCTTCAGATCAAGAAAGCTTGACAGTATACAAAAAAAAAATAAAAAAAGGAACTGAAGAAAATAGTGTCATTGTACATTACCTGTCCAGCCTGGTTGTGTGGCAGGCAGCAAAAATAATTCACACTGCAAAGTTAGCACCTCTGTCAAGGGAGACAGTAGGCTTATCATGGAGTGTCGTGACATACCACAGACAAACAAAGCCTCTTCACAGCTTTGAACTGACAGACAAACCAAGTACAAGAACTATTTCCTTCACCACCAGAATGCAGCATCCTCTGGATGAAAACACTGAAGAGATTTAACAGTAAAAAATTAACAGCTCTGCAGCTAGTCCAAAGAAAACCGCAAAGATAGATGAACTTAACAAAACAGTCTATAGCTGGAAAATAGCCAGGTACTGGAGACAACCCCAGCTGCACACAGTGATGAGAAGTAATGCCACTTGCTAATGGCCACATCCAACTGAAGTCCTTGCCTTAGAAACTTAACTGTGAGCCGCAGCACAGTGCCAAGGCACCTGGAATCTCACCAGTTCAAAAAAACAAAAAGCACAAGTCACCTACAAAATCATCACCCTACCTTCTGCAGCACTCAAGGTTTCTGCATCCAAGTGCTCACCCAAGCATCCTTAAGATTTCATCAGTCACAACCTGAGTGCAGCTTTCAGAGGGGAGTTACAGGGGGGGCTCCAGACTGTCATGACAGGAGACAAGACTGTTACATGCAGTCAGTAGGTGCTGTGAATATTCTGTCAGACTGGATCCTTGCTCTGTACCAAGGGCACATTTTTACAGTCCCCACCAATATGAAATATGCAGGCTATTACATTTACATACTGCCTTCACATTCCAGATGCTTTAGGAACAAGACAATAGTCCATGGAGAATGCCTCTCTGCTCTTTTCTCTTGTTCTTTTGCATACCCTTGAGCTGCACCACTCTCAGCCAAATGCCAAAGAAACCAGGCTTTCATGCTCCATGGCAGCACTCTGTGCCACAGGGAAACACATCAAAGCTGTCAGTCCTACACACACATCACCATTTACTGAGAAATCGCCCTGTCCTCTCACCCACCCACCCTTCAACAGATGAGCAACTTCACCACATGTGTCAGCCTTCAGCATGAGATGGAAAAGCCTGCAGCCAAAGCAACAGCTGCCACAGCTGATTTAACCATTGGTAAAAAAGGAAGTGGGGGAAAAAAGAAAACTGAAACTCTGTAGTCTCTGCTGTTATTTGTATTACAGAAGGCCTTGATCAGCACTGTCACAGATACAGTACCTGTACACACTAAAGACTCTGGCTCAGGGTAAAGTCCCAATACAGGAGTCAAGCAAGAGAATTAGTATTTCTGTTTCTACAACCCATTAATTCACTGACCACATGATGCGAGTAACGTCACAAAAGGAAAACCAGGATTTGGATCTCCTCTGACACTGGTCAGCACCATACCAGGGATTAAGGGGCCATTTGAGTGCAAGAGCTCCAGCACCCAAAAGGAGCCTTTAAGAAGGAAATTCAATGGGCGAGCCTCAAAACTGCAGTTGTCAAAATGGTAATTCAATCTTTCATGCTAATACTCCTAAGTTGCTCCGGGGCCCTGACCTAGTCCCATCATCTGTACAGAATGGTGCAGTATAGGTGAAGACATGAACACCAGACCTACAGCCCACATCCAGACTAGGTAATCCACACAGCCTTCAGAAGAAAGCTGTACACAAAATCTCAAAACCCAAATTGTAATGCGTTTTTGGTGGGGTTTTTTTTGCTTGTTGGTTTTCCTCCTGATGAAGGTTAATTTCCACTCATGGATGATCCATGGTGGAGACAAATGAAGAACTGAAGGAAGATATAAGTCCTGGCTTATAACAGCTACTCCATTAGTACTGACTACGTGCTCCTATACTCCAGGATGCTTCTGAAGCCACATAACTTCACAGCCTCTCTACTCTGAAGGATCCATTTGCTCTGCCTTCCAAGCGTATTTATGTTTGTACTACTGTGGTAACTAATGGCTCCAATCAAAGAAGGACTCCACAATGCCAAATGCAGCATACATGCATAATAAGAAAGAGCTCCTCACCCCAAAAGTTGTTCTAATTTAAAACAAGGTGCAATCAAGGGGATGAACCAAATACAGAAGATAAGAGGGATGGAAATGCTATTACATGAACAGGTGTTTACATTTACTGTCTTTACTCCCCTCCTGTTTTTTCACAGAGCTTAGCTGCCTACAACCAACACACCATAAAGACCTGAAACCATGAATTGGGGTTTGAGGCCCTTTTGGTCCAGAAGAGGGTAGAAATGTAGCATAAAGCTATCCTAATCCAGAAAATGTCAGCTGTTTCAATGTACTCTCAAGCAAGCAATAACAAGTGATAGGGTGATTCTCTAGAGGACTGTAAGGGGAGGCAGGGATTTAAATGCTGCTCTGAATTTTACAACAGGTGATGGCACTTATCTACCCTGGCCTGGCCCTGATTTTTATGACCGATTTATTCCATTCTTGGATGCCTAAAAAGGACAAGAGAGAGAAAGTGGGGGAGTATCCCTCTTCTTATCCTTGTCTGCAGCAAAGCCCGTGTTTAACTTGTAACATGCCCACTACATACACCCCTCCACAGCTTGTATTACTCAGAATGCACACCAGAAGGCCACAACATTTCCTCCAGAATACAATATGCCCATTTGAAGATACCAGTGTTGCTGCTTAGGATGACTACTGCACACTAGGAAATTACTAGAAGGAAAAAAAAAAAAGGAAACAAAGAAATAAAAAACAAACCACCTCACATTCACATGCCAAGAGAAAAGACGACACATGCCAAGCTCTTTTCCAAAAATACTACGCTAGAAAACTGGTCAGTGATCCGAGACGATAACTTCAGATGAATATACTCATATGCAGCCCATGTACTTAACCTGTATGCCAACAAGCAATATAGCACAGTTCTGCTATTCATCCCATGTGATTGTAGAAGGGTGGGAGTTGGAAGCTTTGTGCTGCCAAAATGCCAGCCGCTAGCCAAAAGGTACATTTGGTTGCTTGTCAGTGCAGCAGATGTGAAATGGGCATCCTTTCCCTTCTCTGACCTTCTCAAGGACAGCAAAAGCAGCCCCAGAGAAGGCAGTAACAGAGGTCAGCAAAAGCAGCTGATTTTCTGAGAAGTTCTGCTTTTTGACACTATTACCACATCATGATTTTCCACCAGAAATTTGTCAAGAAAATGTAATCTCCTTAGTATTTATCACTTGCATAAGAAAATCCAGGGAACAGAGAACAGTCAGATTAAACAAAAGAGAAGAAAAAAAAAAAAAAAAAAGAAAGACAGTTATCAATAGCAGCAAGGAGGGTTTGTGCTGACTTGATTAAAAAGAGGGCTGACGAGCATGTGGGAACACCAAACCCATAGGACTGAGACACCACAGAACTGTGAGCCCACATCAAATCTCTCAAATTCATCTTACAAATACCCTGCTTACTCACTGTCTGTTGAGGCACTAAAACATGTAATGGGGTATCCCAAACCTGGAGGCACATTCTTTAATTTCAATGATCTTTTAAATACTTCCTCTACTTGAATCAGTGATGGGGAGAAATAGGGTGCAAATAGGCAATGGAAAAATCTGTATTTAACAATTCTACCCTTAAATGAGGTTCTTCTTAAAGTTATGACAAAAAAGTGATCTTCCTGCTTAACACACCAGTAAAATTCTGCCCAGTCCTACCACACTATAAAACAGTGAGAAGAGGGAGTTAATTGCAGCAGCTATTAGACAGATTCTGTGCAAAACAGACAGCAGAGATGCAAGCAGATGTACAGAGGAGAGGTTTCACAGAGTTACCATCCTGAAGAAGGAAAGAATGCTTGCTTCTTGATATGCTTAAGACCTTCTAGAAACGCCATCCAAGACCGCTGAGCCAAAGATATTCAGTTTGGGCCTTAATAAATTACAAAAATTTTTACAGCTGCCTGCTAGGAAGAGCTTCTGTATTACATGTAACTTTAAGCAAGCTGAGTGAATAAATCCACCAGCGATAAACTTTTTAAAAGTTAGTAATTCAATCAACTACTGTAATTTCAAATCAGGAACTGCATTTAAAGCCACTGGGACACTGAAGTTATGAAAAATTGAGTTTATTTACACATCAGTTCTTAACAGCATATTTAATAAAATATATGTGAGTGGTATGCACTATTAATAAACTCATTAGAACAGTTAACCCAAACAGATTTCTAATTTAATACAATAATCTATAGCCTTCTTGGAGAACACCTCTCCTTCTTCATTCATGAGACTTTACAGGGACCAGACTCCTATTCTTAAAGTCAGGCTGTAAGAGGGATATTCAAAAAGGTTAACAAGAACAACCAATGTTTTAACCTACTCTATCTAATCTGAATAATAAGAACTTTGTATGGGGTCTGGCTGAGATAGAGTTAGCACCCCCATAGCACCCTCCCAGTGCTGTGTTGCACTGGCAGCCAGCAGGGTGTTTATAACACACCTTGGGAGGGGGCGGAGCCAGGACAGCTGACCCGGATTGGCTGTTCCATACCATGTGACCTCAGCTCAGCCATAAAAGCCAAGGGCAGGGAGGAGGAGGGGGACACTTGCTACTGCGTTTGTCTCCAGGAGCAGCTGCTACACACACTGAAGCTCTGCTTTCCCAGGAAGTGGCCGGACATCACTTTCTGAGGGGAAGCAGAGAATAACATCTTTGTTTACCTTTTGTTTCTGTGCGTGGCCTTGGCCTTTGCTTTAATTAAACTGCTTTTATCTTGACCCACGAGTTTTTCATCTTATTCTCCCCCTTTGTTTTGCTGAACGGGGAGTGATAGAGGGACCTGGTGGGCACCTGGCATCCAGCCAAGGTTAACCCACCACAAACTTTAAAAACATGCTAGTCACAGCAGCTTTTCTTAAAAACAAAAAGAGGGACAAGCTCTTCTGCTATTCTGATACATTCAGTTGACCAACACTGAATGGTACTTGGAAGAGATGCCGGAACTTCATCTTAGCAAGGCTGTAAATACAGTAGTAGAGACCAGACAGAAACACATATACACACAGAAACACTATCAATACCTCCAGCCTGGAAATGCCAGGAAGCACTAGGAACCAGTTGTCTTGAAAAGCTAGGTTTCTCAATTACTATACTGTTCCTGCGTTCACTCCTTTATTTTCCTATAAATATCTATGAGACTTCCGAAGTATTCCTGAGGTGAATTAACAATAGTCTTACCATATTCCTTTTCCTGCCTAGGGAAGATGCAAGGTGACAATAAGTTACACATGCTCATATTCCCACATGTGCAAAACAAGCAAGAGCTAAAAGATGAGGTTTTGCATGCATCACAGAGAAGAGCATGTCTTTCTCCCATAATAGCTGAAGATTTATTGCCTTCCATCTCTTCTGCGAGCAAGTAGTTCCTCTACCTGCTGTCTGTATACAGAAGTAGGACAATTCAAAAAAACATCCCCATTGCCTAGACTCAGTCTCTCATAACAATATTTTAGTAACTAACGCTTATCTTTTCTCCAAGCTTACAAAATTCATGAATGGTCTAGTCATTCACTCCATGCTATGAGAGACATTTACAGGCTTGACCTCTACATCCAACCTTGTAAGACAGAGTCAGAGAAACAGGTGTTTACAGAACACAATTCACACATCTTCAGAGACTTTTGGACATCTATCTTGATAAGAGGTGTACCCCCAGAAATACCTGTTTCTGTGTGCTGATCTCAAACAAGAGTCTAGACAACCTGCTCAGACACAGGTGTCTAAAGATATTAAGTTGAACTCCCTTAAATTCAGGTTTAGAAGGCACTTCAGAGACAAACAGTCTCAAACTGTCTCTCAAACAAAGATATAAAATTAACAATTTCTCAGCTGGTACCAGAAGTACACCTGCAAATAACAATGAAAAGTCCCACACTAATTTCCCAACTCAATTTACTTGTCACAGTTGCATAGTCTTTGGGCTCAACTCAGAGCCAAAGACAAGGGCATCCCTTTGCTGTCCTGCACATGCGAATTTTATTCCATTTCCCATGAAAAAGTCGAGTCTCCAGTCCACATTTTCAGGTCCTCCCCCAATTGAGTTTAATCTGAGGATCAAACACAGTTCACTGCTTCAGTATCTGTTCTCCTAGTACAGGCTTGAAAAACCAGTAGACCTTTCTTTGCCTGAGAGCATCTCATGAACAATTCATTTCTAGTCATTCTGTATCAGGTCCAGGATTTTTTGCCCCCACCACCCACCATATCACATTAGAATAGACAAAAGGGAACCAAGCTCCATAGCCTAAATGGCTTCCACAGTTTCAGAAGGAAGGGGGTGATGAGGAAAAGAGGGAGAGAGAATCAGCCCCTACAACCAGCAGCTCACACGCAGACAGTCATCACCAACTAATGATGAAAGTTAACATTTTGCTTTTACAAACTTCTAGGAGGAACTGAACAATGCTGATGCTGTGCACTTACTTAACAGACAACCAAATTCCTTTATAATGGCAGAAAACAGTAAGAGGAAGCAAAATTTTTCACTTCAGTCTTCCTACCATTACCATTCGTATTGCTCAGGTTCTGGTTTGAGCTTGGGATATTTACAATACTTCACTCAAAGAAACTGCTGTCCCTTAGAAATTATTCTCAAAGAATTATTGTGCTACCTCATGGGTTCAAGGCTCCAAAAATGTGTTACCTTGAGGAAAACAGAAGTGAAGGATGACTTGCTGTAATACTATCAAACACTTGAGTTCAATGTACTTTAGAGAACAAAACAGAACAGTGTGGCATCATCCTGCAACACCAGCAAGCAGTAGACTTTGCCAGGGACTCAGGAACATCTGATACACGTTTAGTCAAATGTTTAACGTGCTTTAACGCCTAACAGAAGCTCTTGGCATCTTTCAAGTGGAGCCAGAACTTCCAAGGCTCCAAAGAATCCCCAAGTACTTCAAGATTCCCACACTCTTTCAGACTCTGTGTAGTGATGAGAGCACTTCTCCAACACCTGCACACCTTATAGTCTTGTAGCTTTCTCCTTTGCCTTACATGCATGGCCTCAAAAGAAAAGATAAAACTTATTACAATGTATCTAGATTTCTCCTTTTTTCTCTTACTTTACTTCTTCTGTCCATTAAGAACAGACCAGTCACCTTTGTGCTTTAGGACAGGAAGTAGGTCTGATCCAGCAGACTAGATATAGGCTTTCAAGCATGGTGAATATTTGGGTCTGCAAGTTTATTTTAGCACCAGAATACCTACTACAACTTCTAAGGATGTCTCAATACAGTAACCCATGGAAAAGGTACAGAATTGTGAAGGAGCAGTCAGCCTCACATTTCCTAGGATCGTTATGGGACACACAACAGTTGGTCTGTTATGCCACTTGCTCTTTTCTAGTCTGAGCTGACTGCACAATAAACACCAAGTCCACATTTTAAACCTTGTTCTAGGTATACAACAACTCTGTGGATGCATAAACATCAAGAAGCTAAATAGTCCATGAAAGACTCTGTAGCTATGCTCGAAGAGTTACTAAATCGCATTTGGTCAGAGAAACTGTCTCTGCCTTGGAACCAGACAAACAGCTTTGATTTTCCAAAAGGTATTTCATCAGGAAAGTGTATGGCTCACAATAATTACCCATGTTCTCAAAAGCAGTGAGACAGATGACCAGTTGCATTACCTACCCTCCTCCTGGCCTAGCTCCCAAGCACTCTGGCATTTTCCTCTGTCGCCTACATGAATTAGAAGACAAAGGCAAACTGCATTAAGGCTTCTGCCAGTTGGGTGGTGCTTCAGGTTTTAAGGTCCACAGCCCAGGATTCAGTTACAACAGTTATGGTTTACAACATGCTACAAATACCCTGTTAGGAAACATAACAGCTCTCTAACTGCAGAGCTGCTCTGGACTGTGAAATATGTCAGCAGGGTTTTGCCAGGGTACAGTGATGCTAAGTATGCTACTTGTCCTTGAAATCCAAGTGTTCATGCCACCAAGTATGACTAGCCTCTCACATATACTCCCTGGACAGGAAATTGAAGGTGACTAGATTAATTTCTAAATTTCTGTACTTTTCATTTCAAATCAGAAGAGTATGTTCACTGTTCTGCATCATTACCTTCTGTCCTTACAACACAAGACATGTGAAAATCCAGAGGCAAATAAGGGAAGCTTCTCTTCAGTGACACAATGAGACCAAAACTTAAATTTACCTGCTCCAAGTTATCTGTTACCTCTGAAGCCTCATTCAGAAATACACTTGCCTCTTTTTGAGGGAGGAACACTTACAATAACAAGCAGCTGCTGACTCAATTGCCCCGTAACAGCTGCTCCCATTTTCAGAAAAAGACTATGCTATTTCAACTATTCCTTTGCCTAGCGGAGTCTTTACTGAATTTGTGCAGGTAGAGTGTAATTTATTTCAGATCAAGGAGATCAAGAGAGAACAAAAGTAGAGCTCCCAGGAAAGAGCACACCACGATTGTGTTTGCACTCTGTGGCAAAACACTGCAACTTCAAGGACAAAATGGCACCAGAAACCATCTTAAAAAAATGCAAAAGCATGGAAGAGACAAAGAGGACAAAAAAAAAAAAAAAACCCTAAAAGACTAGCGGTTCTATAGCTGTATGTATCACTCAAACACATACAAAGACTAAAGGACTACCTGCAAAAAAGGAGAAGTGCAACAGTCAGTGTAAGATGCAAAGGACTACAAGGAACACAAGGTGCAAAGGAAAAACTGTGAAGTAAATTTATCCCAGATATTTCTTCAAAAAGCATGACAAATTCAGGACCAGATTCCATAGCAATTGTGCAACGTAACCTGAAAGAGCCAACTGTTGTCCAGGGATATTTATGATGCTTTATACAGGGAGGCCATTATCCTTTGGAATGGACTACAGAAGAATCATTTTGCTACTTCACAGGTCCAAGGCTCTAAAAATCTGTGTTACACTTAGGAGAGTAAAAGTGAAGCATTCAGAAGTGATCAAAGGAGAACAGGCTGGTTTTATAGCCTGCAGGGGAAACAACTGATCATATATTCTTCCTCTGACAAACAACTGAGAAAGTAATTGAGAGCCTAGCAGAAACCAATGTTGTTACCTCAGCATTATTGATTTTAGGCAGACATCTTAATCTAACACATGACAAAACTTTGGTCATTGCAGTAAGATATGGCTTTCAAGGAAAAATGGTATTTATAAAGGTAGTTTATGGTTCAGTTAGAGATTCGTACAAAGTCAAGCCCAAGCTATAAAGGAATAGGAAGAAAGAGACTTCTTAAAAACAAAATGGATAGAAGGTTCAATTAAAAAGTGAAAATATGATTCAAGCATGCTAAAGCAGAAGGATCTTCAAAACACTAAAAGGAAGCAGCAAAAACATAACTATAAAATACTGTACTAAGAAAGCCTTCTTCCTATCAGAAGGATGACTAGCACTGAAGAAAAATCACAATTCATTTGTTAGATGCCCTCTGAAAAAATTCCTATCTGATTCAACAGAAGTGCTCCCATTATTTACATATGTTACCTAAAACATATATAAGAAAATTAAACTAGAACAGAATAAAAAACTTCTATATAGCCCTTTGTTAACATTCAAACTCAAAGAAATAGAACAATAAATAAAATCTATTAATACTAAAGAGCAAAATTATATAAAATTGTAACAAACATCTTAAGAACACATGCAGAAAGGAAAAAAATGAGTTCAGTTCATGAAAATTACTAAGAACACCTCTTCATTTAAACAAAAAGTGTGGGAAAAAAATTAAATAATTTTTCCTGCCTTCCCTGTTTTCTTCTACAAGAAATCTGACCTTTGCATTATCAGATACCGCTCTCCACACCTCTCCCCTGTTTCCTGGGGGTATCTAAGCCATCCTTCTACTTTTCAGCTTGAAGGGAGTAATGCACCATATATGGAGTTTCAGGTGATGACACTAATTGGGCTCTTTCTCCAGCAGATGTATTTTACCTGCTAAATCCAGTACCACCCTCTTCACATCTGCATCATATTAGCAAACCACAGTTGACTAATATAGATAGTCCCTTCTCTATTCTTCCCAAATGACAAAGAGTGTACTAGGAATTCTTGATTTTAAGTCCCCTAGCCTGGCATGGTTTTCACATGCTTGTGACAAATTCTTATTCATTGAGTGACCATCTGACCTAGACTCCTCTAGGAACCAGATCTAGTGAGATGATCATTCTTTAATATGTTTGGGGCAGACTATCTAAGAACACCCCAACCTTGCACCTCTCCTGCTGCCATGCTGCTATTGCTTTTGTGCACTGGAAACTCAATAATAAACACCCTTAAAGGAAAGACCACTGGGCTTCCAAATCATGCCTTCATTTTTGGCATCTGTTTACACAGCTGGTGTGAAACAAATCCAGTCTGTTGGCCTTTGACACAGATTTCTTCTGATGTCAAAAAAAAAGAAGCAAAAGATAATAGCATGGGAGGGCCTGGTTAATGACATGTCACAGCTACGGTTGATTTTTTCACTGTTTCTTTCATTTTATTACGTGTATTAGAGTGATAAGGAGCAAAATTTCTCACATTTTGTTTATGCACTATACAGTTTAAGGCTTAAGTGGAGCAGCACCCTGAGACTTACAGCAGGCTTTGTAAGTAAAGCAGAATGCTCCACTCAAATTGTGTCAATTTCTACCCCATGGTGATCATTTGCAGGAGCAAATTAATACCAAGCTTTATTCCTCAGTAGCAAGCACCCATTTCACCATTGTCTGTGCAGTTGTTCCAAGTGTGAGGCTGGGCCACGACCGGGAAGGAGACCATTCAGAACTGCCTGTCGCCTGTTTGGAGAACTTCCTCCAAACCACATCCTTCAATGACAAATTGTCTTTGTCTGGATAACTGCTTTTATCATGGGATCTGTCAAGCTGAGCCACTGGACGAGATATTTCACTGGATCTCCCCCAGTCAAGCTCAATTTGATTTTTACAGACCTTGATACTTGTGGGATATTTTCATAGAAGCCATTAACTTACTTTGCACTGGGAATTATGCTGCTTGGCAGGGGCTCTCTCTCCTCATGATACCTGCATGTCCAAAGCTGAACCTAGTCTTGTAATGAGATGGCAAAAAGTAGTCATATATATTCAAAATGTTGGCCTGTAAGCCAGTAAGGCCGGAAAATATTTACCAATATGTCAAAATGCTTCTAGCTGAAAACTGTTTCTAAACCATTCGCTGTTTGCAAGTTTAATGGCTTAAGGCTTATGGGCTCATGAATCACTGGCTTTCTTAGCAGCAGCATTTGAAATGTTGATATCTTAGCCTTGAAATAGATGTGAAGGTACCATAGCCTTTACAAGCTGTTATCGAAAGACATACTTTAAAAGTTCACACAGAAGACTGAATGCAATAGAAGTATCTAAGCAGGATGAAAGTAACTGAACCAACTTAGTTAAAGTCATTGTTCATGTCTGCGTTCCATTTTAGTGATTACTCTCCAGCTGGACAATGAATCATATTAAAGGAAGCTTTGATACTTACAGTTTGTCTGATAAAAAATCCAGATTACTTTAGAAGCAACGATGAGTATTTGGGAAACTATTAGTCTTATTTCAAATTACTGTATTCAACTATCAGAATAAAATTTTGGAGAACAATTACATTTATCACAGATAAAGAAAAAGATGGTACCATTCTTATGATCCCAAGATTTTCAGTTGAGAAGACATATGAACATTCATGGCAAAAAAAGTGCTACAACAGACGCATGTAGAATGAGTATCTCTAAGGTGAAGAGAGTTATGCCAGTAAATGGCAAACACTGCATTACCAGAACTGTGAAATTAAATGTTAAGTGTACACCATACTAAAGGGATAACAGGGATGGAACAGACAAATACAATAAAACCAACTGCAAGAAAAAAGAAAACTCAATTGCAAATAAAAAATATAATTCCATATACAGACCTCTAAAATACACCACCATCAATTGATTTTTCTGGGTCTTGCAAAGTGATATACACTGAGGAGCATAAAATTATAAAATATATACATTTTGTCTACAACACCTAAGACAGATGAATGAACGCATAGAATCACAGAATGGTTTAGGTTGGAAACGACCTTAAAGATCACCAAGTTCCAACCCCCCTGCCATGGGCAGGGACACCCTCCACTAGACCAGGTTGCTCAAAGCCTCATCCAGCCTGGCCTTGAACACCTCCAGGGATGGGGCATCCACAACCTCCCTGGGCAACCTGTTCCAGTGTCTCACCACCCTCATAGTGAAAAATTTCTTCCTAATGTCTAGTCTAAATTTACCCTCTTTTAGCTTATACCCGTTACCCCTTGTCCTCTCACTACACTCCCTGATCAAGAGTGCCTCCCCATCTCTCCTGTAGGCCCCCTTCAGGTACTGGAAGGCTGCTATTAAGTCTCCTCGGAGCCTTCTCTTCTCCAGGCTGAACAACCCCAACTCTTTCAGCCTTTCCTCATAGGGGAGGTGCTCCAGCCCTCTGATTAAGTTTGTGGCTAAGATAAATACGTTGTTTCAGTTTTAACAAAACAGATTATGAAAACCCATTTAAGTAAATAAATACATAGAGTAGAATGCTTATGGGTTTGTTTATCTGTCTTAAAAGGTAAGGGAATTTATGGCTTCCTGTTTTTTCTGAATAACTGGCCCTACCTTTACATGCATTCACCTACCACGTCAATGTGGACAACTTGCAGATCTACTTCTATCTCATTGCAGCCAGATTAAAATTCCAGTCTGTTTCAAACAGCTCTCTAAGGATGTCTAAGATCAGGTCAGGCTCAGCTGTGCAATATTTCCCCTCCATCAATATAGATAAAAATGACTGTTTTGCTTATCACTCAACTCATAACTCTTCATTTTCAACTCTCATTTCTCTCCAGGCCCTCACATTCAACCATACAAAAATAATCAGAAAGATTTTGACATATTTCCAAGATCAGTTACGTACGTATGTATCTTCACAGCTAAAAACTTCTGTCCAAGATCTCATCACCTTGATTACTGCCACTTCTTTCCCCAGCTCTAATCTCATTCAAGTCCCATCCATCCAGAATTCCATCTCAATCAGCATTTTCAGCAATTAGTCTGACCCTGTGAATGCGCGAATGCATTGTTCTTTTGGCTTGTCCTTGTATTTGGTCTTTTACTCATTCTGCACTCATAGTTGAGGTAAGCTCCTTGTAAACAGCTCCAAACCTTCTTGCTTCTCCTTAAAACTTATCTGCTCTGTTTTCTCCTGAGAAACTTGACAACTAGGCTACTGCCAAGCACACAAAACAATACAATCTAACTCCTTACATTTCCCACCCATGACCATTTTTTTGTATTCATATTGTAAGCTTTTGGTGGCAAAGACCACTGTCTCCTCTTCTTTCAGCTGTACATAAGCTCCAAACACATTTCTAGTTTACTCACTGAATTAAATACATGCAGTATTTACACTTGCTTCTCAACATTTTATGCAAATGCTGCCCTGTTTTACAGGACCATGTGACTGCTATCCTCATTGTAAACAAGGAAGAACAATGTGTGGGTAACAAAGATTTGAAGTAAGCACCATTTAGATTATGCTTGAAGTCACACCAGCAACATTACAGCCTGAATGAAGCAGGCACAACATGCAACTCCACTGAATTCTTTCCAATGTCATGGGCCAATATGGGTTCAACAAAGGTATAGGGGTTATTCCCAGTGAGTTGTGCTGTTCAAACACGCCTACACACACTCCCTTCAGGGTGCCTGTGGTGTGCAATGATCTTCCACCACAGGGTGAAAGTTGTTTTCAAGAGAGTCATCTATACCCACCCTCTTCTAGTAAAACTATTCTAGCTACTGTTAGGGTTTAGCACACATGTTGCCAATAGGTCTAGTAAAACCATGTCAGCAGTAACTATGACTTAGTGCTTATGTTGCAGGTAGGCTGACCACAATGGACAGTGGCTGAGCCACCCACAGGTTTTACTTCTTTACAGTGCAGCAGTAAGACAACCAAGGTGGTTATATATCACCAAGAGCAGACCACAGAACATCACCAACATCCTGGAAGGCACAGCCTGCCAGAACACATGCCTGAACTCACGTAGCTGATATATGGAAGAGTGAAGAGGAGAACTGAAGCAAAAACAACAAAGAAAAAAATTAAAATCCGAGGATAGTGGAAGAGTAAACTCACAGCAAGTCATTTAGCATTTTACACACATGTGTCAGTTACTAGGCACTACTGGTCTATCTAAAAACAGCTGCAAATGAAAGGCAGAAACCCAAAAATGAGATGATAGCCTTACCAGTAGGCTAATGCTTTCACAGTCCCATTCCTACAATAAGTCTACACAGCTAGGTGACACCATGGTGGATGGTGTGCAACATTCCCACATAAAAAACACTCCTGAAAGGAAGATTTCAGTAGGAGAACAGGCAACCACAGATATCAATTACCCAGTGACTGTGAAACCATGGATAGATGATCAATATGAATAAAGTGAGGATTTGCACACCCTGAAGAAAACCACCGATTAGCCAATCTGAATCCTGTCTATCCTACTCCTTAAGTTTCACAAAAGCAAACATGTTCTGGCTCCAGTCTGAAGATGCTGCCAAAACCCACCTACCTTTTCAGGAATGCAGTTCCAGGGAGATGGCACTTTAAGGCACCGCAAATACACCTACTGACTGCAACACTGGGAACAATCCTGATCTCCTGTGAAATCTGTGCAACTGGATTGACTTTATAGATATAGGGAGCAGTGAAATATGTATCCAAGCCTACTTCACAGTTTTTATCTCTAGGTAGCTTTCACCTTACTCAGCACAAGAAACAGGCAGAAACTAACCAAAACGAAATGCTCAAGTAACCACAGCACACTGCAATCATGTGTCTAACTAACCTGATTAATCAAAGTTTCCTGTTCAGTAATATAACACAGAGCTATGTAAAATGAAAACTGCAATGGATCAAAGAAAAGCAGCTGGCTCTTTTCTATTTAGTCAGAAGACTTAAACACTTTTGCAACTCAAAGACAGTGTTTCATCTTAACTTAGAAATCTGTAATTCACCTTCCTTAACTAGAGGAAACAATACATTGTCCAACACACCAACATAGTAAAAGACCTTCTGACACTGCCACCACAGGTAATCTATTAATCCATAAAAANTATGTTAGCAATTCTGTTCATCAATTCTCTTAGAGATTTCAGAGCCCTGGAGTTTCCAGAGAGATTCAAGTGAGGCAGCTTGTCGAGTTGAGAGTCCAGAGGCCAACACAACACCGGAAGCTTACAAATTTAGAGCGTTTCATGAAAAAGACAGCACCTTCCACAGTTACTCCCTCTCTTCTTCTGCAGTTATAGAGAATAATCACTAGATGGAGCTGCACAGTCACAAATCTGATTTATGGCCGCTGGGAGAGTTTGCTGTCTCCTATAATTCTGTTTGGCCGAAAACTGACACATTCCAGCGCCTCCTGACAACTCATCTTCTGAACGGTGGGATGAAATGCTTTCATTTACAAAAGCAAAATGTACACAAAGAAAGTGACGAGATATGAAAAGAGAGAGAGAAAAAAAAACAGACAAAACAAGAAACCAACAACACCCACAGTTTTCAAAATCAAATAAATTTTAAAAGTGAACTGAAAGATATTTTATCTGTCAGAATAGATCAGATTTCTTGCTTTGTTCTGCAAGTCAGAAAGCACAGCAGACTCCTTAGCGCTTGACATGATTAGCTGCTGCAAAAGAAATACAAGAGCTCTGCACTCAAGTCTTTGTAAATAAGGTCTAGCACACAGTAAAAAACACAGTGACAGGCAAACCTACTTCCCATAAATGCCCTGGTGATATACTTAATTGTACTCTTAAGATGTACTTGCAAAAGAATCTTTTTCTGCTAACTGCAGTGACACCAGACAGTTTTGCTAACACAGGAACACAGTTGAGAAGTTATCATCCTGACCTACCAGCACAAAATTTGTCTGGCTTTCTAGAGATTAACTATGTGCTGAAAGGGAAGTTTTACCTGCTTTCATCCTATGTTTGTTGATACCAAGTTGCAACCCACTCCATGCCTGTGTATTCCTGGTCTGTGTGCAATGTTGCTGATTTGAACTCCTGTAGAGTGATAAATGATAGGTCTTCACATCTTGTTTGGGTTTTGCAAAACTCAGATATTGCAAACACTTCACAAAATGAAAACCAAATTCCCAGCCCATCTCCAAAAGGCCATGGAGGGTCCTTTCAGTACAGATCTATATAATGAAACAAAAGCACAGAAAATATTTTTTAGCCTGATTTCTAAGAAAAGAAGACGGCACAGTCACCGTTGGTGTATAAATTATCAATTCCCTCAGCAACTGATCAGGCCAGGAAGGAGATCTCTCAATAATCAGGCCATCAAACAGTGGCAAGGGTGCAGCTGCACCTCGCCCAGAAGGTGCTGAAACAGCGGCAGGGGAAACCAGTCCCCATTCCCCCTGTCGCGGAGGATCTTCCTGGGTCCCCTTCACCTGGAAACTTGCACTTCTTTTGATCACAAGACTAAAGTCCCACAAACTTACATGCTTTCTGATAAAGAATCTGCTCACACCTCAGATGCAAAAACCACCTGTGCTGGTGGAAGGTGAGAGGACATTTCCTGGGCTAGTTGGAGGACCAAGCCTCTCACAGGGACGTTTCGGTGAAAAGCTCCTCCACCAGAGCCCACTGCCAGCTCACACCACACTTGGGTGTGCTTTACAACGAACACCACAGCGAAGGCACACCAGAACCAGCCTCTGGGGCGGTGGTGGCACAAGCTCCACATGCTGCTTTTGTCACTTCACACACTGCTACAGAGCTCGAGAGGAAGGCGCGCATCTCCCGCGGGATGCCCATCCTCCCGCCAGCCCAGCCCAGCTCAGCCCAGCCCACCATCGGGTACCCCGGGGCGCGGGTCCTGCAAAAGCCAGCGGGGACAGGCGGGGACAGCCGCGCCCCGCCCCGCCGGGAGGAGGTGGCTGCCCGGGGCCGGCCCGCCACGTGCCTGCCGGCCCCGCCCCGCCCGTGACCGGCCGAGGCCGCGCCGCTCTCCCCCGCCGCGCCGCGCCGCTCCCGTCCCGGCCCCAGAATGCCCCTTTTCAGCGTGCCCAAAGAAGTGGCCGTCGGGACGGCGATGCTGGGAGTCGCCTTTGCCACCGGGATGCTGGCAGGTGAGCGGCGCCCCCCCGCCACGCTCAAGCTAATGGTAGGGTGGGGGCTGCGCCCTCCCTTGTCCTCGCAGGGGAGGGGACGGGGACAGCAGGGCTCGGGCAGGTTCCCCCGCGAGGGCAGGCGGGATCCCCCGGTTGGGAGGAGGGCCGGGCGGCCCCCTCGGCGCTGCGCAGAGCTGCCCCGCGGGCCGGGATTTCGCGGGGCTGCGGCGGTAAATCCACTGATGCTCTTAGAGCCCGAGCCCCTCCCTGTAATCCAGCTGCTGCAGCCTGGGGCCGGGGCCAAAGTCCCAGCAAAGGCGAGGGCACGGCCCCAAGCGCTGCCCCTGCCTGCGTTTATTCGGCCAGGCAGAAAAAGCCCTGGCGGGGGCCTATCTCTTCTGATAACAGTTTCGGTTCCAGTCCCCGGGGGCAGAGGAAGTGCGAGCCCAGGGAGAGGCAGAGGAAAGAGGCTGTTGTTGGATTTGTAACGCAGCCACTTGCTTACTTACCCTTTGACTTAAAGCAAGTTGCTGAAATAATCTACACGTCACCATAAAAGTCTGTAAAACAGAGCCATTAACAGAAAATAAATTAAAACCTCGAAATAAAAGTGTTCCTTAGTAGCAATCATCTAGCAGATGTGGAACTGAATTTTTTGTTGTTACTTGTTTAAAATATTTTCCCCATTTGGTAAAAGAAGCATTGGGTATTATTCTGAGGTCAGTTCTGTATTTGAGAGGACAAGCAAAAGTCTTCAGCTTTCAGCACCCATTTTTTGGGTTTATTTTTTTTGTTTTTTGTTTTTTTGTTTTTTTTTTTTCACCCTGGTTTCATGCTAAAAAACCACTTACAATGCCGAATTGCTCCTGGCTAGAGGGCAGGACATTGTCATTAGGAGAACACAAGGCTTGAGAAGATGCATCCACTGACAGCCCTGAAGACCAGCAGCCTCTGCCCATCTGCAAAACAAGGTCCCCTTGTGGGTCTCATTCATGCTTCTCTCCTTACACTTGCACTTTTGAGTTTTGATGTGGTTACTTGTCCTGTCAAAGTAGAACAGTTTGTAACTTTCACATGGGCCCCTGAACAACAAAGTACCCAAGCCTTTCCCTTTCAGCCTTTGGAGACTTGCGGCTGGTCGTCTTGGAGGTTAAAAAGAAGGGGAAAAAGATAATAGCTACATTGCATTTTCCTTTTTCTCTGGATTTTTCAGAGCAAATAACTTTAAGTATTACTAAAGTCCTTGCTTTATTTAAGCAGGCAATAACTGAAAAAGACAGAAGTTCTTATTATTCCTTATTTTTTTGTAGGTAAAAGATACCCTTCCTTACTTTTTGGGACACCCAGATCACCCAGGAGTATTATTGGGAAAAGCAGTCCTCTCTGGCAATACATACTGGATCACTCTTTGCGGGAACACCCAATCCTAAAGAAGCTGCGACTGGTCAGTACTTTATTCCCTAACACAAATTTTCTGTTCAGTGTTCCACTAGCCCCTTTTAGTATTGCCCACACCTCATCCTGAACTGCTGGACTCTGTAATATTCCTTCTTCCATCTTCTTTGCACACACCTGGATTTATAGCTGGTGGTACACAAAGTTAATGGATTATTCAGGAAGGACTATGAGCAGCCTCAGTTGTACAGCTATCTGTTCCTTATGGGCATACCTAATAGCCCAGCACCTTAAGGTTTGTCTGCTAGTTTTATAATCCAGGACCTTGAGGAGACTACTAAAATCCTACTTACTGCTGGAAACCATTATTTGATGTACACAGAAGGTTGGCTTAAACCCTCTTCCTTTCCCTACTCCTTGTGCTTTCTGGGATTTCCAGACCTTAAGAGACTTCTCTGTATGCATATTTAAACTTATTGATGATACCTGTTCCAAAAAAGTCCTGGTCAAATCCCCTTCCCTTGGATATACTTCCTATACAGGAGAAGCAATGCAAAGTTGTCCAATCTATTAAATGCAAAAACATATACTTGAGAATTTGTTTTAAACTGGCAGTACCCAGACTCTTCATGGCTACCCAAATGAGTATCTAATAATGCTGACATATGTTTTAGACATGTCTTATCCATGGCTCCCAAGCCCGTGTGTTTGGACTGCACTTTATTTTAGCTTGCACAGATGACTTCTGCTCATTTTAGCTGGCATATAAGGAAATTGTAGATCAGAGAGGTGATATCCTCCAGCAGGCTCCAGTGTCAGAGCTCAGAACAGACTTCCTGACTCAGGATTGAATCATTTCAGATGAGACAAATTACTCCTCTATAAAAGCAACTGAATGTTAAGTACTAGAGCTGGCTGGTTGGAATGAGCCCTAGAGGAAGAAAGGAAATGGGAGGACCCTTCTTCCCAATGAACTGTCAGGGCACAGCCCTTCTGCTGCTGCTCCTTCCTTAGTGCCAGGGCCCTCCCACCCTGGCGTGGCCACAGCTTCTCCAGCTCTGCACAGTGTAGCCAGGGCCAGGAGGTCTGACCTTCACCAACAGACTTTAATGTAGCAGTTGATAAAAACATCCTGCATGTCTCAGAGGAATAAGGGCATAAGTACAGAGGTAATATTTTTTTTTTAAAGTGCATCTGTTTCTATAAATAAACAGAAATAAAGGACTTTCATAGTGATTTGGGGCATTTTACTGCTTTGAATGATTAGCCACTGCTTATGACACGCACTCTGCCCTTCTGTAGTTACTGTTAAATTCAAACCAGTTTCTGGCTCAGAGCACAAAACCATCTGAAATTAGAAAGGTAGGAGTATCTGGTTTTCCTGGGATTTGTCTGGGCTTTTTCCCTAGGATATTGTTTTGGAAGCTTTGGTGTTTGTTTGTGGTGATGTGTTATCTTTTTCCCCCCTTTCTAGATCACTGCAGATCATCCCTGGGGTAGAATGATGGTGTCCTGTGACGAGGCTCAGCTTATGGCAAATTTGGTCAAACTCATTAAAGCCAAGAAAGTTATTGAAATAGGTAAGAGTGGCACTTTGTCCTCTCTGTAGCAGAATAAAGCTCCTGGCTGTACTTCTACAAATACAGCCGTGTTTAGAAAAGATATCTAAACATAGTAAGGCACTGCGTACCTGTCTTGGCAATCAGCTGGGCAAACTACGGTGTGAAAAGTAGCATCTGATTTGCACTTACTTGCCACTTTGTATATCTGTGCTTTCAGTAATTCTGGCATCAGCATGAATGTCTCATCAGCTCTGAGGTAATCTGAAAAAAATTAAATCAGCAGATCACTTGGGTCTCCCAACAGTTGCAGGACGGGGTCTATTCCTTCCTTCCTGTATCAGTTTCTTGCCAGAAGGAAATGTTTCGCTGCATGGGTCCCGTATCCAAACCATTTTTCTTGATGCATCTGTGTTAGGAGGATGTCCCAAAGCAAGACTGATGGCAAGCAGCCACATGTGGGTTCCCACCATCTCCATTCTTGGCCTAGATGTTATGATGTCTTGGTATTTTGCTACTGGTCAAATCCCTTTAGCTCAGGATTTAACTCCACTTTTAAATAAGGATGTTCCTCAGAGATGCAGGACCAGAATCTGCCCTGTGTGTCCAGGAGACTTGTGGAAAAAAACAACATTAAGCTTTGCTGAAAGATTGATTAAAAAATAAATAAAAAAGTAAAATTTCCTCCCAACCCACTGTTACATTAAAATGGAGGAAAAAAAACTTCTGTGTCCTTTATCAAATTGCCACCCTTGACTCCCTTGGGGTTTATGTTCCTAAAGGGAGCCCTGTAGTTCAGTATTTATCTTTTTTTTTCCTTCACAATATGGTAAGTGTTCATGACTCTTATGATTTTCCTAGGTGTTTTCACAGGTTATAATGCCTTGAATATGGCACTTGTCCTGCCAGATAATGGCAGAGTTATTGCCTGTGATATAAATGAGGACTATGTCAAAATTGGAAAGCCACTGTGGAAAGAGGTAAGTAGCATCTTTTCTGTTACATGTTTAGCACAGCTGAATTTGCATGTCAAGGGATTTTGATATCTTAGACTTGCACTTTCACACAGAAGCATTCCTGTCATTAAAGGAGAATGAGACAATTCAATTTGGAAATACAAATAAGTGCTGTCTGCAACCTAGAAAATAGGAAAAATACTTGAACACTCGCCACCCCCTGAGTGAAACCTACTAACAGGTAATTTCTTGACCATTTTTATCAGTTCTTTGTTCTTTTTCATTCTAGGCAGGAGTAGATCATAAAATTGACCTGAGGATTAAGCCAGCAATTCAAACACTTGGTAAGTAACCTGAAATACTTTTTTTTCCACTTCCCTAGAAAGAGAAGGTGGATATAATGCTGATGAAATCTAAGACCAAATATGCTTGTGGATGTGATCCCTTTGCTAACAGCGAGGCAGCTTCTATTAAAAAAAAAAAAAAAAAAAAAACACCTTCATAAGTTCACAGTTTTTCTACATGCTAGCAAAGAGGATGAAAATGCTTGTCCTGCATGGTGGGCTGCACTGGTCACTCACCTGTCTTGCCCATCGCCTTGTTTAATCTATGAAGTACTATTGTCAGCTGCTTCTGGGAAAGCTGATTAAAACAGATTAATTAGACAAAGCCCAATTTCTCTTATCCGTTGTCAATTCTAAGCAAGTATTTCTTTGTTATACACAGGAATAATTTTCTGAAAGGGCTGAGGTACAGAAAAAATACAGAAGCCAATATAAAACTTGGGGTATAAATGTTGAATTGTATCCAGAGAAGTTCAAATTTAGGATATGTCAAAACCACGCAAGGCCATAAGAAAGGCAATCTCTTTTCTCATTCAAAAAAAGAGAAGATGTAGGGCAGAAGGGATATTAATAAATATTCTGAAAATGCAAGAAATTTACTAGGAATGGAAAGGGCAGAAGAAGGTTTCCAGCAAAGGTGTTTGGTGGATCCACATCCATCACCTTGTATTAGTTCCAGATTAATCCATCCTTTCTAAAGAGGCAAATATTAGCAGTCTTCTAGGATGCACTGTCCTTGAAGTCTGATGGACAGTTTTGTCTTGGCAACACTTCAGACAAAAAGGTCCTCTGTTGACAGAGGATGAGGGCAGGTGAGAGGTGTGGCCAAGAACCTTAGGAAGGCAGAAGTCAGCCCTTCTGCAACTGGCTATTTGGAGTTCTCAGTCAGGAAGTCCATTTAGGAGAACTTAAAGCTGAATTCCACTTGCCTTGGCCTAGAGAGGGACAACTTACAGCAATTTTTTGCTGGGATATAGATCTCTGACAGAGTTTGTTCATGACCTGTATCATGGCACTTGATCATCAATGACAGATGAGCACTTGTTTCATAAATGCAAGAAAAATCCTAGTCCATTTAAGAAAACAGTTCTCCTCAATCAGTTTAAAAAATAGCTGAAGGTGTAGAGTGTGTCCAGTTTCAAAGTGCTTGATTTGTTTTTACTGCACCTTTCAGCAGTCCCCGCTGTATCGTGTAGGTTTAGAACTTGGTAGCAGTGTTTTATGGCATACAACATGTCTAGATCGGTTTCTGTGGGATAAGTTTTTCTAATGATTAGCTGTAGAGGAATAGGCTGCCTGGTCAAGGCACCAAAAACATTATTGAATGAGAACTTTGACATAAATGGACAACTTCCTCCTACACAACATCAACCAGGGTGTAACAACTCACTTTGTTGCTCATCTAGATGAACTGTTGGCCAGTGGAGAAGCGGAAACCTTTGACTTTGCTTTCATTGATGCGGATAAAGAAAGCTACAATGAGTACTATGAAAAATGTTTGCGTCTCATAAGAAAAGGGGGAATAATAGCTATTGATAATGTAAGTACTGCAGTTGTAGTGGTAGTAGCACAGGGAGTTACTGCTTTTGCCTCTGGGAAAGGAAAAAAAGTCACAGTGGGATTCTAGTAATGCAATTTCTGACCTGCAGCTTGGTTGCTAATTGCAACATTTGTTCCACGTTATACAAAGGAGACTTTTAAAATTCAACAAAAATTCCTAAAGTAAGCTATATGGAACACAAATATAAGCAATGAATAGAACCCTATAAAAGTAAGAAGTAATGTGTTGAATTTATGTTAGTATATAAAAAGCCTGTGATAACAGAAACATCAATTTTTTTCTGATTCATTACAGAGAATGCTCTGCATTATTCTGATTTGTCTTGTAGTGCATTTTCTACTATGTACAGCACTTATGCAAGATCAAAGGTAGCACTTGTAATCAGTAGCTACTAATAAGCTATCAATTAGTAACTTTTATTAGAAACAGAGAACAATCTTAAAGTTCAGGCACCTTCAGGATTATGGGGCTTTTAAAAATACCTATGTTTGATCACATCTTTTTTTTTTTTTTTTTTGGCTTCTGGTTTGCAGTAGAAGTACAACTAGCCAGTTCTGTGGACTCCCAATCCCACTTGGTTATGAGAGCTCCATGTCAGTGACCACTAGAAATCTGAAATACAATAAATAATATCAATTTCTACAAAATATGCAGGACCTTTTCCAAAGCTTCCTTTGTGGTCCAAGGAACATATTGGAACAAATGAGGTTCATGACATTTCTTTTTTTCAATAGGTCCTTTGGAGTGGAAGGGTGCTAAAACCAAGAAAGGATGACTTGGAAACCCAGAGCATCCACCACCTCAATGAGAAGCTCCTCAGAGATACACGAGTCAGTATCAGCATGCTCCCAATGGGGGATGGAGTCACATTAGCATTCAAGTTGTAACTGGAGGAAGCCCAGCAAATGGGAAACAAGCAGCAGCATCAAATAATCAGCAAGAATG
Source organism: Syrrhaptes paradoxus (assembly GCA_013400615.1). Classification (NCBI taxonomy): domain Eukaryota; kingdom Metazoa; phylum Chordata; class Aves; order Pterocliformes; family Pteroclidae; genus Syrrhaptes; species Syrrhaptes paradoxus. The sequence goes on from VZTO01002267.1 coordinate 84,209, forward strand.
CAGGCAGAGCAGTATCAAAAAAGGTTATTTGACCTATATCTCCACTGGATAGCATAGCCTGGGAAAGTAGACTTTAGGAGCAGCAGGATCCTAAGGGCAGCTAAGTTGGGAAGAGAGACTTGAGATCTATTATGGTTTCTTACTTTAATTGTAATAAAGTAAAATTTTGTGAAGTTATCCTTGTAAGACAGTGGTTGAAAAAAGTCTCCCTCTATAGAATGACTGAGTTCCAGGTGAGTCAATATAACAAAGTCATTTTCTGTCCTAAAAGAGGCTACTGAGTAGCAGAATAATGAGTCCTACCATCAAAATGAAAGAAAGTGAAGTTTACTAATGTTAAAAGCTGTAATAGGAAAAATGGACTTTTAATGAGATGTGCGTGACATCAAGGAGATTGATAGCCTTCTCAGTCTAATTATATTGAAATTCATTGGTAATCCTTGAAGGCTACTATGTAAGAAGCCTCAAATGTACACCATCTAGAAAAAAAAAATATTTAAAAGCACATCAAAGGACAAACAGGTTTTCAAATACAGAACACTCCCTACAACCTTTGTGTGCAAGCACTGGGTGTCTTTAACCTAGGTAACAGTCCAGGTAGATTTTTTTTTTTTAAATCAGAATGAGGAAAAGCAAATGGGCAAGAAGAAAACCAACCAAAACAATTCTTCGTTCTTCCTCCTTCCTCTCTCCTTCCCACCTACCTGACAAAGAAGCAACTTGCTAGGTGCTTGGTTCCTAAAAGGCTGCAAGCACAGAACAAGTGCTTCTTACAGAACATTTCTTTCCTACAGAAGGAAAATGATGATTGTATGAGGATGCAATACAGCTGTTAATTGGCTATTCAGATAATTAAGTGCAAGCAGATATTCCCTTCCCTAAGCAGCATATAAAAAACTTATGCTTTTTCCACACCCTAGTGAAGTATTTTTCCTACAGTGTTTTTAACTCCTAGTCAATTTCATTTGCTGTTGTCATCCATCACTCTTGTTTTATCCTGATGCATTCCATAAAATTTTTGATCAAGAAACACTAGTTGAAAAAGCTCACCTTACCTGGGACCAATGAAAGAGACTTTCAGAAGTGGGAAGCATATTCTGTTCAAGCTACAGAATAAGAATCCAACTAATTACTTCTTTCCATGGTGAATTACAAATAGCAATAACAAATTTTTAGGGCTTTTTATTCTTATTACAGAGAAAACCTAATTAATCACGAAACCGAAACTAGAATTTTACAGGCAAAAGAGCTCCACTGCCTACTGTTTGGGGGACTGATACACGGGAAGGGTATCATACGTATATTGAGGAAAAAGATCACTTTAGATTTGCTGGCCTCCTGTAGGGAAGCTGTATCAGAGCTGAGAGAATCCTTCTTCCATTTGTTTAAGTAATGTACTTGAATGACTCCAGGCACTGTCGAATCAAGATTTTGAAGTCTCAAAATTGTTAGAACTGGCTACTTGGCTTGTATTTTTGAAATTTCAGCTGGATGGCTTGGGTTCTGATAAGAGGCAGACATTCAGAACACAGGTCTTGCCCATCTCAGACACTCATGACAGTATAATGCAGTGGGAGAGTAATGAAGAAAACAACCATTGCCTGATGGTTTCAGAGTGGGGCTATGAGGAGATCTCAATTCTATTTCTGTCACTTCCACTTAAAACCCTGATTCAGCAGAGCACATCAGGACGTGCTTAAGTACTTTGCTGAGTTGAGGGCTGGTTGCTGTAAAATAAAATCCATGCCTGGGAGAAGGCCAGGACAAGGTCCTTAAGTGAGATTTTAAATAGGGCATAAAGCTTGCCCAATTTCTTTTTCGAAATAGTTTTACCTTCAGAG
>VZTO01002267.1:86121-96264 GCA_013400615.1 Syrrhaptes paradoxus
AAAACACAACACAAAAGAGGTTACCAAACTCTTAATGAGTACGATAGCTCTCAGATGGAGTGGCTAAAGGAATATAAAAGAACATTATACATTTCACGCAAAGCTTCTGGCCATGTTCCACATTACACTTTTAAGTAGATAACAAAAGATCATAAGGGTTACAAACACAAAATGGGACACTAACAGCTGGGGCATTCTCTCAGAGACTGTAGGCTGATAATCGCAAGCTACTAGCTGTTAAGAATACATAATCTGACCTAAAAGTAGCTGTTTTACTACTAATTTCTAAGTTGCAAGAATCCCCTCAGTAAAGCTGAGCCAAAAACGGGCAAGTACTAAGAGTATTTTTTGCAATAAACTGCCAAATAACAGTTGACCAACATTCAAAACTACATACACAAAAAATCATAGTTCATTAATTCAAAAACTCCTTTTCTTTGAATGGAGTTTACTGGCAAAGTTCCTGCCACCTCTGCTAGAGGAAGACCTATCGAGTGCCTGAGGCTGAAGCTGCAGGCAGTGGCCTAGCATTTCGCCTCTGCTTTGGACTCTGCTCCATTTTAAATATGCAGAGCATAGTGTGAGCATTTAATCAAACCTGTCTCCATCCTGATCACGTAATTACCATTAGAAAGAATAGCAATGTGTCCCTAAACTATAGATTGATGAGCCATCTGTAAGCTGAAACAAAGAACAGAAGGAAGCTTAATTGAATCAAATATTTAGAATACATTACACTCTATCTTGTAGTTACTCATAAGCTGGCCTTCTCTTCCGACTTCTGTCCTGCATGTCTGGAATTCATCACCACTAACTGCATTTAATCCTTCAACCTTGCTATAAAGTGACTGCTGATAATATATAATTATGGTTAAATTCAAGTGGTGAATCAGCTTTGGGGAATTTGCGGGGACAATGGGAATTTAGGCTGTCATTAGGTAGTGAGAGCAGACCACACGATAATGCAGCGAAGGTCTTTGTCTCTCTCTAACGGCAAGATAATGTACAGAAGTTATGGGTCTGCTCACCACTCCCAGGTAACACATCTGCCTGAGCTACTGCTCACGCTGTAGAGGCTTGGGATTTTCCATCCTAAAAGAGGAGCTGACTTGGTGGCACAGCTGTTGCCCACATCCTACCACACCGCTGTCCATGCAACACTGGCATCTCTTCTAGTTGCAAGGGTTGACCCCAGAGAGGCCAACACAAGTGACAAACATGCATTTCAGACTTGCTCAGAAGCAAACGGGGCTGAAAGGTAGCACATTAAAAATAAAAAAAGTCCCTAGTGCAGTAACTCCTACAAGGCACCATAAGAATGAAAGCATGTAATCCTAGCTGCTGATCAGGTGTCTCAGTCCCTGCTCCAAAGATGTCGCATTCGAAACAGTGTGGTGTGTATTTGGATGGGTGATGGGGAAAGGAACAGAAGACTCTTTCAGAGCAGACTTTGCACCTCTACTAGCTAACTAAATGAGCAGACAACACTCGCTTAGCAGTGCTGCCATGCTCCCCCTTTGTGCTGGCCCTCTCTGATACACTCAGAGGAAAGATAGCAAGAGCGTGGAGTTATCCACAATGTGGAAAACGCTCAGGGCCCAGACTGGGTGCTCAGAAATCTGGAGAGAGGGCTGGCCCCCAAAAGAAACAACTCACTGTACGAGGATAGACACAGATGTTCCTGAATGCTCAAGGCTCACTTCTGCATTTTCAGTGCTGCAGCTTTCAATCCTGCTGGGACACGTGGCATACAAAGTGGGGACCGTCATTGGTCTGTCCCATTGCTGCAGGCCTAAAGGTGGGCTGGGGTGAAACATAACTTACAGGCATTTGTTTGAATCTCTGGCACTGCTGTACCTCCTGCTTTTAATGAGCGCATGGAGTGTTTTTAATCTGTTTGAATTTAGCCCCATTCCAGGTGGCACAACACTTTCTGTGAATTGCTGCTCCTGGAAGTTTTTGTGATAAAGCCCTTAGAATACAGGGAAAGGAATATTAATATAAACATCATCCAATCCCCTCCTTTTCTGCATTCCCCAGAAACCTTGCAGCTCAGACCTTGAGGCACATGCCATGTCTCAGGCACTGCAATCCTGACGATATTCAGGTGGCAACAGCAGCGAGTGCCATAACTTGCAGCTGGCTCCTTTTTGACAACATAGGAGCACAGTTAGCTGCATCCCTGCTTGTGTTCTATCACTTGAAATCCATCCTAAATGACAACGATAAAGGTAAACATGCTAAATGGTCAGGGGTGTTTTAAGAGATCATTCTTCCTCCTAGTTGAGATGAATACAGCTTGGTTTTATCTAAGCCATCTACTGAAACAGCACAGGCCTCCTCCATCCCGTGCACCACCCTTTCACTACCATGAGGGACGTGGCTGTGCTGAGCGACTACACCCATTTTTCCAAATAACAGGTACGCCAAACACATGGCTAACCTATGTTCTCCCCACGCACAAGAGATCTGGAACCATCTCTGGGTAGTTTGCAACACGTTTGATTTTACTGCTCATTTCATTTTCATGGGAGCAGCAGCACTATCACATCCTTCCCAGAACGAAAATGCAGAAAGCCATAATGCAGAGGCATTTCTGATAAGATCCCAAGCAAGAAGTCCTGAGCAGAGACCAGCAAAGCCTGTTCTTCGCTCTTTGCACACCAAAGAGCTGCAAATGAGCATTTCCTGACACTGTGAGCGCTGAAGTTTCTTCAGAGCAACTTAAAGGTAATAAATTATTTTTGTTTCCTAACCCACCAGTTGCTCTGCTCCCTGGTCTGCCAAGCCCTGCCCCAGGGCAGTGACATTTCACTGCTGCTGTTGCAGGGTGTACCTGGTGATTTGCACTGGGATGTATAAAGCATTACCTTTGCATAATTCTAATCACACACAAATTGTTCTCATGCATTTGTAGCTACTGATGATTTCCAAGTAACCTGTTTTATAATAATAATTTTAAAAGCAATGTTTTTCAAAAGGAAATGAACAAACATAAAACCTGTAGAAGAAGGAAATTAATGTGGGATTTCAGACAAGTTATTTATCTTCCTTCTTGGCTCACTGCAATACTGTAGGGATAAGCACATAACTAGCTGCTTCAATATTTATTCCCATTATAGGAAAAGTAAACATTGCTGATAAGTCACTGCTTTCCAGGATTAGATTTCATATTTTAGAGACTGCTTTAAATTAATGCAGAAGCAAACATTATCTTTGCTTCTTATTCATATATTTCCCTAATGAGTTCCAAGCAAATTGAGCCTACTTATATTTTATAATTTTAAATAATTAAAACATTTTATAGAGGCAACTAACATTGTCCCCAGAGTTAGCAGAAAGATTATTGATTGAACAGATCTCAAGCTACAAGGAAAAATTATTACGTAGTTTAAAACTCATAATTTTATTCCTATTCACCTACTGAAAAACCAAGAAACTCTATGGAGTTTTACAGCAACTTTTTGAGTTATGCTCGGGTAGGGATTTGGGTTATGTTGGTGAGCTGAGAATAGTAACTTTTTGACATTGTGAAATTAGATTTGCAGAAGATAGTTAATGAGAGTTTGTCATGGCTGCTGTCACAAATAAATGCCAATGCCTAACCTCTGCATACACATACAACATGGTGTTCATTACCCAGGATAAAACCTGTCTGTACATTCATAACACCATGAATTTGTATCAAATCCACAAATCAAAAACATCAACAAAAGAAGTCTGCTCTCAGGGGAGGATGGGTTCCCAGGACACCCAACCTCTACATAGCATGTCACATGGCATGGCCACACGAGCCCATAGGGTTACGGCTCAGAAAGGGATTCCAGCTAAGAGCATGGGAACAAACCAAACCAAACAACAACCAAAAACCCCCACAAAAACAAACAAACGCATTTTAAAACAGGTGCAAACAAACCTGTAGAAGGGAAATAGATGTTTGCAAATATAAATGGAAGTCAAAAACAGTAACACCTGGAGATAAAACTTAGACTTATGGATGAGTCTTATACTTGCCCGTGATGCACTTTGTATCTTTTAACGTGTGTTTTGTTAGGAAGCAAACACTAAGAATGTACAATTAAGGGTAAGAAAAACATGCGTCTAGCTACAGTAAAAATTTAAAAAAAAAGGGGGGGGGGAAATTACAAAACTTAAGAGAACATATATAAAGATTCAAAATCTTAATTTCTTTAAAGCATAGTTTTTTACCCTACAGGTCCTACTCTTTTCCCTGTAACAGCTAAACTCACATAGGCCGTGCCTCATGACATGCAATGCTTACTTCATTTCTTTATAACGTACACATTTTTGCATTTGCCTGCTACAATCAGTATTGCTGTTGCCTGCTACAGGTCAAAACCTGGAAGGCATGAGGAGCAGTTACAGGTGCAAACAGCAGCAACAGAAAGTTTCATCAGACAGTGATGGACACCTTTGAATCCAGGCAAAGCTTCAAGGGCTATGTGGGGACAGGGAGGGGCAGTGATGCCTCCACACTGCTCTGTGCATGGGGACCCACATCTGCCTCTACCTCCAGCAGGGTCCAGCTTCATGGATGGAGGTGACAAAGCATCCCTCAGGTGCCTTCACCCACAGTTCCACCCAGCTACTGACATCTCCTCAGCCTCTGGGGCACATCATCAGAGTATTTCCACAGTGTCACCTTCAACATCCTCTAGTCACCTAAATGTCAGCTGCTATAAAACACTCTCCCAAGACACTTAATCCATCTTTTCAATGTAGAGTAATTAGTGAGGTCATTCCAAAGCAGAAAGACACAACAACTATTGTGCCATCATGTATTATATCAAAGAGATTAATACAACCTGAAAGAAATTGCAGGACCTTCCTTGGTTTCCTTTGAACAGCAGAGCTAGATTATGTTCCAGTGAGCCTCAAAGACATCCCCAGTGCAGAGGAGCATTAATTCACTATCCAAGTGCAGTTACAAAATGGATACTCACTAGGTCAAACTCCTGACAAAGCAGTTCATGTACAAAAAGCTGCAGTTTCTCCACAGATGTGTAAAGACAGCTTCTTACATCACCTCTGGGTCTTTCCACAGCTGTTGTGGATTTTAGGCACAGTCATTTCCTGGGAACCTTTCCCAGCAACAGGCAGCAGCCCCTCTCCTCGAGTCAGAGGGACAATGAAGATGGAGCCAGTAAGATGTTCTGTTGAGGGCCTGGGCCATAGTACCAAAGCTGAGCTCCCTTGGCCCCCATCAAGGGCTGCTGTGCAGGATCAGACCTGTCCTAGCAATCTGAGGCTGATCCAAGTCATCACTGAAGACTAACTTGAAATAGGCAAAAGTACAGACACATTTAACCAACACTCAGAGACTTAGGGGCCCAAAATTCCTTCCAGTATTACAGAAAGGGTCCCAGGTGCCACCAAGCCTGTCACACATCCCCATTTTCACACAGCTTTGGCTACTTTGATGGGTGCTACCAAGTTTTCCTTTCTTGATTTTCAGCATAGTCACTCACATATCAGATACTGAATGATGCGCTTTAGCTCAAGCTTAACTTGAATCATATATTCAAACTTCCAGCCATAGACTATCGTAACTCTTAATGAAAACTTCAGACCTGCAGCTAAGGTCTGCCTATTGACCTTAGAAAGCATTTATGGTCACCTCCATAAGCTGCATTAAAGGCACATGATTAAGGCTGTAAATCTCAATGTTAATTTTGACCACCCCTATTACATACAGGGATTATAATATAGATTTTAATTTTATGGTCAAGCATATCTGTATTCTGCCTCTTATGTGCTCCTTCCTAACCTTATTAGGTTTTCTTTTACTTCTTTTGCCTTCTGGCTAGTAAACTGAGAACCTATAAACAGGAAAATAGTTGGCTTAGGCAGCTTGTGCCAGTAGAGGATTCCTAGGTCTTAAAAAGGCTAAGCAGCCTTGTGCCATGGTCACATTACTCCAGCAGAAGAGATGGAGGAAATTATGGAATCCCCAGCAGAAGTAATAACTGCCTTTTATATGTTAATTACCTTTTCTTTCTGCTTTGTGTTTATCTTACTTCATCTCCATAAAAGAAAATTGGACTGTAACAGCTATAGCAACACCAAGTCATTTCAGCTAACTCCCTGCACTTTTCCTCCAAGGGATTCAAAGGCTATCAAATAGAAGCGAAGAAAAACACAGGAGAGGTAAGAATGGGTTTTCCTATGCAATAGGAAAGTTACTCTGTGAAGGAAAGTATCAAAATTAAAGCCTTTGTTTTCTTGGAAAAAGTTTACATTTTGAATTCTTCTCTTCTTCTCTCCCTTGCTGCTAAGGGGCTGAGGTCTTTGTGCCTGAAAGCCTGCCCCTCAGGTACCCATTTGCTGCTGTACAGGTAGCTCAGCTCCCACAGCAAAGGCTGGCACAAACCAGCTCGCAACAAACACCAATGCAGCCACACTCTGCAGTGCGGCCAGCATGCAGGGGCTGTTGTGCCCCACCCCACAAAACTAAGCATGTATCTTACCATGACACACCCTATTGTTAACTCAAGAAACCCCAGACAAAAATATGGGAGCGGTCTCATTGCAGCAAGAAGAAACTTGATTAGTTTAGCGCAAAAGCCCTGCAAGTCAGCAAGCTCCTGCTTCCCACGCAGCGCCGCTCTGTGCTGTCAGGGAGCGATGCTCTGCCAAGCACAAGGGGAACCGAGAGCAACCACCCAACTCCTTAGCACCTCAGTGCCTCTCGGGATGCGGTGTGCTGTGAGTGAGGGGCAGCCATGCCTCCCAGAGAGGCTGCTAGGCACGGCTGCAGTGGGACTGGATGGTACGTGTGCTACAGCTCCCCAAAAATGAAAAGTTAAGAAATAGGACTTTGAGCCACAATTTTGACAGCCAATGAGGAGACATTTTGAAACAGAAGGCGGGCTAGCTGGGTCGTGCTGGCTCAGCAGGGAGACCTGCCAAGACTCCAACATTCATTCACTCTCACGAACCCGCCCTGTGATGGGTGTGATGAAGTTAAACCAGGGGAGCACCAGGCTGTACAGGTGATCTGCAAACAATTCCAATGGCATGCTGATGTACCCTACACACGGAGAAGACCGTTGCTACAAACTGTTCGGTCTCACCTGGAAGCATACCAGCCTCGCGCCAGGACCGAAGGCTGTACCAGACTTCCCAGCCCAATGCCGCGGGCAGGACCAAGCGCTCCTTCAGGAGCCGAAGTGTGCTGCCCCGTTCTCTCGCACCCGGGCTGGAGGACACCCGAGTGCCAGCATACACAGGGTTTCTCTAATTCTATTTCTTTAGCTCAGAATCGGGCCCAGGTTTACCGCAATCCCTGTTTTCCCGCTGATTCTCCCAGCGGGTGGGCTGAGGAAGGCACCCGAGACACGGCGGGGAGCAGCTCTGCCCGCGGCCGTCAGCGCAGTTCCCGAGGGAGACCGGCCGCCAGCAGATGGCGCCGCTGGCCCGCGGCCGTGAGGGGCGGGGCGGGGCCGCGCCGCCGCCGCCCGGCCCACCCCGCCTGCGGAGACCAACGCCCCGCTTCCAGCCACTGCCGTGCGGCACTCACCGGACAGGGCCACTGGAACCGTGAACTACGATCCTGCTCCTTCGGCGGCTGCAGGGGACAACGCCTGGGTCGCTTCTCTGCGGAAAACACACCCCTCCCCAAAACCCGCGCCCACACAGCAGCCAAGCCCCGAACACCCACAGCAAAACTGACGGCTTCTTAAATGAGTGAGCTACGTGTGCCTAACGAAGATACACGGCTAAGGCGTGTTTTTAATATTGCCCCCACGGAACAACAGAACACCCACAGGCAGAGCGCATTAGTTCCTCGTGAGCGGCTCCCCCGGCTCTCCCACGGCACACGGCCGGCGCCAGGCTCGGCCCCGGTACCTGACTCACCCCAGCACACCCAAACCCGCCCCACCAGCACACCAAGGAAGATTAGTGAGACTTCTGTTAACAGACATCTAGTATTTTAATGCTCATAGGAGCACAGGCAAAGTAAACAACAAAAGGGACCGAGTTGTTAACAAAGCAAAATTACTAGTCATTACTTAGCACTAGGATCTTCCCCCATGGATCCAGGACAAACAACATCCGTGGAGACACCCATAAACCCCTGAAAGATTGCTGATGTGCATTGCTGTTAACCAGTGGTACTACAAGTATTTCCGTGGCATCCGTTTCACCAGAAAATTCTCATTTAAGAACACACGCTGCAGTAAAGGTCAAGTGTTTGGAGCTGAATTGAAGTCTGACTGCTTGCCATCTTTAAATGTCTGTCAGCACTTTTCCCAACACCAATAAATGAATGAGTGTAGACATGAACCAAATATCCCATTGTATAACACCTCAATTTTGTCTAGTAGCATTTTTATAACATTTAATTGCATATTATTTTTCAGAAATTGCTGTGGGAAAAAAAAAGCCTCTTTTTACATAAGTATCAGTATCAAACTCATAGCTAAAAAAGAAGATGCTGTATGTTAGCCTCACAAAAATAAATTCACTACCTTATTGCTTTCCATTTGGCCCAATAGCTTGTGGAAAGACAGGCACAACAGGCAACAAAAAGGCAGGCCCAGAAACAGCCATGAGAAGGGAAACATCACTAAAATACAATGAATGCACACTACAATAATTGATATAATGTGCTTTTATTCCTATTCCAGATCAGGAACAAAAATATTCCCCTGCAAAGGAAGGCTGACAAACATGGTAAAACTGCTTGCAATAAACGCAGCCCTTTCACACTACGTAACAACCCAACCAGCTTTTTCTTTGGGTTTTCCTTTCTGCCACTTCATAGGAAGCATTTGTACCTGCCACTAAGACACTGCTGCCACAGGTGCAACACAGTGTTTGTCATCATTACCTTGCACAAAATTGCTTCTGTCTTTGCTGACTGGTACAATAAGGAAGCAAGGACCTTTGACATAAGCAGGGTTGAATCATCTGTGCTTGGGCTGTCTTCTGTTTGCTTGGTTCTACTTCCTCTAGAAGTGTAGTCACCGTAGATTTAAATGCATCTTTACACCTGGTAGACAGACTATTGCAGCAACAAGCCCAACACCAGAACGTGACATTAGAGGGCAGTCATCACGCTTTGCTGCTGCCTGGCTTTATCCCAGCCATAGCTGAGGGAAAAGTAAAAACCTGTATCCCAGTGCCTGCGGTGAAAGGTCTCCACGTGGGGTGAAAGGTCTCCATGCCCATTCCGAAATAGTTCCAAACAAATTTCCTGATTTTGAACGAGTGCAGTATGCAAGAGCCTGATCTAAGAATATACCACATTAAGTTGAACCATGCGAAGAGTACTAGGTTAATTGAAACAACCTGGAGAATTTCTATGGCACAGCGAGAACATAAACATTCGAGTCACTCAGATAGTAACTTTTAAAGTCCAGGCCATCTTAATCTCATGTGAAAGGATTTTTATTTATGGAAGTGTGATTAAGTCTCCTTGCATTATAAGCACAGACGAGCTGTACTCCAGCCATAACAGGCAGGAACACAATACTACAGTTCACACAAACAAGATGCACAGCCACGCTCAGGTCACTGAATATCTAAAGTGTTTTTATTTTATTCAGAATGACACCTGAGGAAAGCTTGGCTAGCACTGAAAGTTATCATTAAGGCTTTTTAAATGTTCTAACAAAATGGAGCTATTTAAACTACCAACATTCTCTACCACAAAACTCCAATTACACTACCAGCTTCTCTAACACTTGAAAAGAAAGTCGGAAAGCCATTTTTATAAGCCTTACTTGAGAGATGTCAAACAGACACTGAACTTCCTTTTCATGCTCAAAGTAGTGATTTATGACAGAATATTTTAGGAAAAACTCACATTTTCACAGTTGTCTTAACTATTGCAGAGCCCTTTTATTTCTCCAGTTGCCTATCAGCATTAGGACAAACTACTTAAGATTTAAAGGCTGAAGACTAGTAAAGCAATGCACATGAAAACAAGAGTAAAATGAATAGGTTCAAGCTTTCCGTTACCAATTTGTATGAAGAGTTGTGACCTCATGGAAAACAGTCAGAGGTATGCAGATAGTGATAAAAAAGGTTAGAGTAGTTGTTTCTAAAAAAAAAAAAAACACCCACCAAAACCACCACACCATACCATACCATACCATAACATACCATACCGCAACA
>VZTO01002267.1:96286-171829 GCA_013400615.1 Syrrhaptes paradoxus
AACCACCACACCAAAACAAGACACCATCAACCAAAAAAAAAAAAAAAAGAGAAAAAGGGGGAGGGAGAGAGAAAGAGAGAGTTTGTGAGAGAGGAGTCAGACCGCTACAGCCCTATCAAAAGCTTCCAAAAACTGAGAAATATCAGTGTTGCAGCCATGCTGGTTTAAGGATGCAAACAAGGCATCATTCACAAGCGAAAGACAGAGTCTTTTATTTGCCCAGCTCTACAGCTGCATGATGCGTACAGGCACACAGCTTTTTTTTTTTTTTTTCCCCCGTCAGAAGCAGCCTGGACACACTTTGTGAGGCACCAAAGACGATTATACCCAGAAGAGAACCCACACCAAGATTCAAATGTTTGGCTGCATGCTCTCTAGCTTTAAGCGGTCTAGCACATAAAAACACCTCAAAACAAAATACAGTTTATGAACATTAACATGTAATAAGAGAGCAACAAACTGCACCTTACTTGCTTCTTCCATCACCAAGTGGTGGAAGCGCTCCTAAGAAAAGAACATTTAGTGACAACAGCAGTAAAGGTATTCCAAATCACAAATGCTGCCAAATCTCTTTGTCATGTAATAAAACTAGTCAAATACACTAGCAGGCCTGCTCAAGAGCCTAAGCTGGAAACTTAAACTCTGCTCTATCTTCTACAAAGAATATGACTCAGCTATTCCATAGCTAAAGCCTAAACACAAGCAGTTTACAACAGAGCACTCGAGAATTTGAATATGTAGTCAACAGTGCAGGATGGAGCAAGACCTCCCGCAAATCACTAGGACTTTTATGGGGGTTAAGCCAAACTCAGCATGAACTGAACACGGCTTGCAAACCAGAGATAAACCTTCCTGTTTATAAGCTAGCCACCTGCCCTATAAAGGAAGCTGCTGTGAACTACAGACTGCAAATCTAAGTATCAAGGTACCCTTCTCAGCTATGATAAACTGTAAGAAGCGGGCACTCCCCTGAACTCAATAAATACACATTCTTAAATGTAAGCACTGTAACTGCATGCATTTAATATATTCCACATTAAGATATTCACAGCTAGTTATGTTTGTCCTTAACAGATAATATGTTCTCAGGCCAGCTGTCCCTCATTCTATTATCTCAATTCTATCCTGAAAAAGCATGAGTTTTTCCATTATTCCACATTTCTGGACTTAAAATGGATACCTGCCAAGATTTATTGATCAAAGGGAAAGCGAAATCGGATGCATTTTCCTCCATCTCCATTTGAAATTACACCTTTATTTCAGTCATTATAAGCAGAAACCGCTCACAGTAGGTGGGCTCAGCAGGCTGTTATACCATTACACTGTTACATTCAGTTGTAGAGATACATCTCACTTCATACAAATATAAGCAAAAGGTGGGTCTGGTGGTGAGGTTTTTCACCCCTTAAGCAGAAGCATCAAGCAGCAGATCTTAAATGCCTCAGTGTGCCAAGTACATCATTCTGCACTCTTTGCATCAGGAGGCCTGCTAGCAATGCAGTAAATCTTGCCCGTGGAACACAGGGGGAACTAAACAGTTGTTTGTGACAAATCTTACCTGACAGAAAAGCACATTGAACTTGCTTGAGGAATCCCAACTTCTCAGTGGAAAACATCTATATTCAGTGTTGTCACAGGTGGGGTAGGAGTCCTTAATTGCACAAATGTATAGAGCACTACTTCTTGGATTACTTTAAGTCAAAAGTAAAAACTTAACTGAGCACTACCCTCATATCTTAACTCTTAAAATATCTGAGGCACAAGCATGTGTGTGTATTTGTTTTCTTCATAATTTGCCTTGGGATACCAAATGTATTTCTGCTTCAGGTGATTTAAGAGAACCGTTGACCTCATTTCAAAACATCCACTGATCCATTTTTCATTCAATGGCAATATCGAATGTTAAAAGGAACATAAAAACAAACATGCACACAATTGTACAGTTTTCATAAATGTCTATTTCATTATTTGTGGGTAGCGTTTTAAACAGTTAAATACATTTAAATAATGTTTAAGTGACTGCACTAATGCAGAATTTTAACTAGATGGGTAACCAATTTAACTAGAAACCAGCTAACAAGTAACTGTCTAAATACTTCAAATACAGCTCTTGTTCTAGGTCATCCTTCTTGGAAAAAAAAGCCTGCTGGTCACATTGGAAATACATTTTAAGGCCAAATTCTTCTGATATCCCTTCTCTGCAGCAGTTTCTTTGCCTTTTTAAGCCTCCAATTCCAGGCCAAGACCAAGTTTATGGCCACCAGCATTGATGCTCTTTCCATCTATCAGGGCAGACAGTGTAAGCTTCACACCTGTAAGATTTTTAAAGAGCATGTTTACAACATCCAATCAGTGTAGCTTTCATGCAACTCAACCTCCGTCATTACAAGTCCCAGTTGTAGCTCTTTTTCTATTTCATTACTTTCTTCTGAAGATTTCTACAGAAGAATCCATTTACCCATGAAATCTATGAAAAGCTAGTCATGTGAATCAAGCTAGATGCTTTTTGTAAACACCATGTTATAGAACAGATACACAAAGTCTCTAGTTGGTAAGCACCCAAGACCTCTCCTTTCCTACATTAAGGTATGCAAAGAAGGAGAAAAATTATGCATAGAAAGACATATACTTGTATCAAGGAATGGATGGAATAAAACTACAATTTTTAATACTTTTCAAATATGGAATTAACCAATGGTAATATAGCATTAATAGGTGTTTTCATATTTAAGCAGAACAAGTTAAGTCATGGAGGTTTTTTTACTAAATACAAAGAGCGGGAAGTGTACGCTTTTGACAATCATTATTTCAAGACCTGCTGTCATTCAATACAACATGACTAGAAAAAGCAATGTTTAAAAAAAAAAGACTGCTTGCACAGCCTAAAGCTAAGACATCAAACACAATGCAGTCCACCACTTCTACACAAATCAATAAGGCATATAATGCAGAAATACCATTAGATACAACAGAATTTTTCTTGTTTAGATAAAGGTTTGATATGCAACATAAGCTACTATAAAACATCAACTCTGCCTTCAAGACAAAACTATTCTGAAGAAGGCAAGTAGTTGCATATAAATGCACAGATCTCAAAGATTTTCTTTGTGATGCATAAGAGATATTTATGTGACATCAATTTATGTGACAATCCTTACCTGGCCTCAGAGTCTGAGTGTAACCAACTCCAACTAGACTAGAATTGTTCACTTTTGCCTGAAAAAAAACAAGACAAAAGCAACTGAAATGTTGTAATTGATTAGTTCTTTGTTGTCATTCAGAAGCTTGAATTACTACAGCAACACCACCATCAACTTTAACACATTTTACTTGTTCTTTCAACATCTCTGTGCTTTCTGGATTCTCTCTTCCCAGCTACACCCTTGCCCCCCAACTTACAGCTGAAGTAGTGACATATTTAAGAGCGGACAGAATGTAAGGGCAGGGAGAACTGTTAATGGGATGTGTCTGGGAGGTGAACTTCCCCACTCCACCCTTTTCAGAAGGGCACAGCAATTCATCACTAGAGTCTCCAAAAACAAGCCACTTCATAAGAATCATTCAGGTTCATATTATTACAAAATAATTAGTATCTTGCAGGTCCAATCATCCAAGTATCCAGTCAAGTAGCAAACATTTCATAATACTTGTGCAAAATTTTTTATCTCATTTTGCATCACCTTCTCTATAGGATGACTCCAACAATCCAGGTTCCATTCTAGCTTTTTAACATACAGAAGACTCTTCCAAATACAGCCTTTTTAACTTGTACTGCTAGAGCTCTTCCCATGAGAACACGACAGAGCTCCCCAGAAACTGGTTTTAAAATAATTCTGTAAGCTTACAGAACTGGACATGAAGGGTTTGGTTTTGGTTTTTTTGGTTTTTTTTAATAAATACATTAAGTCCTGTAGAGTAGCAGACCATTTGACAGTCTGATTCTAAAAGAGACTTGGCTGTATGTATCACTACTGAATTTAAATACTGCTGGTTTAATTGTAACTACTTGGATTGTAAACATAATTCCTACAAGACCTTCTGACCTATTACATTCTTTTATACTAAAAACACAGATTCACAGAAACTGAAAATATACTATGCTTAGCATAACACTTTAGGTTAGAGCCATACTTACAGAGATAGAAGCAGTGGAATCCAACTTGTATTTGGCAGCAATGCCAAAGCGAGTGCTGTTGCTACCTGCTGTCCAAGCCAGGTTTACAGCAGTTTCAAGATTGTCACTCACTTTCTGGTAAATTGACCCACCAAACTCTGAACCATCATTGCTGCACAAATTAAGAAAAAAAACCTTAAGTTTCCTATATTTACATAATCCCACCATTTATTTTTTTAACTACTTCAAATTTTTATTCAAATGAGAATTCCAAAAGTCTGAGCTGTTCCACACTTTTCAACAGGAGAAGGGGAGATGAACAAAGGCTTCAGGGCAAAATTAAACTGCAATAATTCATGGGGGGGGAGACATTTCAGAACGCTACAGCTAATTCTCACACTAACGTTGAACTAAGGACCTGAATGTAATTCTAGATCGTATCCTTACAAAACTAACAGAGGCTAATAGTTAGGAAACACACATTCTGAATTCTATGATTACTGAATACATATGACATTCCTAAAGAATTAGTTACCTTTCTAAAAATCTGTCACAATGTTTGACATTACTAAACTGAAGTGGAATTCTTACACTCCAGACTCAGAAATGTTTTGTAGCTTCCTCCCATACCCCTCAAGTTCCATAAACCCAGACAGACACAATCCCCATCCTCCCCTTCCAAAAGGACAAACATCTACCTCGAAAATCAAGTTAGTTATTTCCTAACTAAATGCACTACAACAACACCAATTTTTATTAACTTAGATTGAAAACACTATGTTCTTCAGTAGGTTTTGATCAGCTTGTTCTGAAGAACATTTAAGATCTAAAGGCAGCAGTCTGAAGAAAGTTCATAAAACAGATGTCTTACATGCTCGTTTAGTTACACTGCAAGTGGTTCATGCACTCTTCATCCCAGACAGGCAAGAAGATGAACCTACTCAAAAAGTCCAAAAGCAAAGCTCTAGTCTTGCTCCAGAAACTACTACTGGCCTACTTAGAAAGTGCAACACTAGTTACTTCCTGTAACAAATCGACTGCCCTTAAATTATGGTCAGATACAATTCAACGTAATGGGAAAGCTGGAAAAAGCATTATGATCAGCTCTGCATAACTCTGAACTGTTGCATTTCCAATTTGGATGTACTTCTGTATTTGGTAAGATGTGGCATATATTATGCTGTAAGTGCTAACAAGCCCCAGGTATTTACTGTTCTGAAAAAGAGAGATACAAAGTAACATTTATAATATATTTATAGTTTCCTACTGAAGAATGTACTCCACTTAATGGCTTTGCAAGCACCTCTTGGTATTTCAAGCATTTGTATTCTGACTAGAAGAACAGGTAGAGAAAGCCTACTTCTGTAAATCTGAATGCAATTTTCAGTACTTACACGTTAGTGTGCAGTTGGAAGTCTCCAGTCTTGTAACCCACAGAGAAGTTATTTCTTGTCAATTTTGATTTGGCACTATCAAAAGTCATCTGATAACCAGCAAGCCAGCCTTCATAACCAAAGACAGCTGAACCATGGATTGCAGGTCCAGCAAAATCAAAGTCAACATCACAACCTAGGTTTAGGCATTCACGTTTATAAGCTGACTTAATTTTACCACTTTTCTTTCTGAAACAGAGAAACAGTTATCTTAAGACAAGGCTTGATCTTCCTCCACTGCTAACTTTGAGCCATGTGACTCCACATAATGTATCTAAATGTCACCCACATGCATCCTCTAGACCAGGCCAAAGTGCAGCTGGCCCATCAAGCAAGCACAGGGCTATCACAAACAGGCATTTTGTGATTAACGTAGAGGCATTTTCATGCCTCCTGCAATCTTCCAAGTATTTCTAGCCCAGCAAATAAGCAAAGTAGGCTGTTGTGAAATGTCCAGTACTAACCCTGTAGAATAAGACACAATGCAAAAGAGCAGAAGCCTTTAGCGCTGGGATTTGCTAATTCAGATCAATAGCAAACCATACAAACATGTCTGTCAATACAACAGACCAGATGAACATTTACTGACCATGGGTGTTGTTACTGCCCTAAAAAAGGCAAAAGGTTAACAATTCTTACCCTGTATTTGGTGAGAAAGTTGTGTCAAATGTCAACTTCAAGCCCTTGGCAATCTAATTCAAGAGGGAGAAGATAAGATAAAGCTATAAATTCAGTTCTGCTAGTTAGGTAAAACACATAAATACTCTCTTAATCTATTACCTGATCTTCAATTGCAATTTCTGTTCCCAAAGTGTTATCTGTGTTCCATTTTTCTGTGAAAGTCAGCCCATACTCAGCCCACTTGTATTTGGTCTCCAAGCTCCCATTGACTTTTCCAGTGTCTGTGTTCGATGAACCAGATGTTGTGAATTCCTAAAAAGGACAGTGTCCATGTTATAAAGAAGATACATGTGATCTTGAACGCATAACACAGTGTCAAAAGAGAAAAGACTTTTCTTCAGCAATCACTAACATCTTGGTTAATGTATGCAACAAGTTTAACAATGTCAGACAACTTGCAGAGGAAAAAGGGGGAACAACATGGACAAGAACTAGATGATTCATGGAGGCTTCCCCTCACTCGCCATCTCAGCTGCAGTGTTACTGCCACTATTACAAAACACACAGGTTTGCAACATAACTCAGAAGCAAGACAGCAGTTACCATAAGTATTGTCCTTAAAAAAAGTTCTTGAAATATAAGGTTCAGCCTGATACTCCTAATAAGCAAATCAAGAGCCAAGAAAAATATAAGGGACACACAATGCAACTCCAGTAAAGTTCTATAAGGATCACATATGTATTTTCATTATTCCTGTTAACCACCTCCAAAGATAAATTATGTAAAACTGTAAAATGCCATAGAATGACACCAATTTTCAAACTGGGGATGGGGTGAGTGGTGGTTTGGGTTTTTGTTTGGTTTTGGTTTTTTGTTGCTTTTTAAGAGAGTTCTCAGTCTAACCAATGCACCAGCCTTTCCCAGAAGCCATATGCACACATGTTTTTACTGACATCTATAAAATTCCTATTTCCCTGACACTTTGGTTTAATGACATACCAGAAGAACATTCATGTTTGAATTGTGAGCTAAGGCAACAGTCTGATTTTGTGCTTCTGGTAGAGTCTTACTTGGAGTTCTTGAAAGTATTTAAGTTAGAAATATCACTCATATCTCCTTATTAAGCTAAGTAATCCCTGACATCTCTCACTATTTGGATTCTCACAAAGAATAGAAAGAAGGATTTCTATGTACCACTATTCAGAAACTAGAGACAATACCTAGCAGAAGTAGAAGTCTGTTAAGGAGCTCTTTCCACTGAAATATTATTGCCATTATGGATTAAAAATATGATTATTTCAACTTTTTAAAACATACAAATCAAAATTTTGATCTGACTTGCTCCATGGACAGAATCATTTTCAAATTGACTCCTCACACTCGTCTGCCCAAGAAGGAAACACAGATTTGCCTTTAAGACCTTATTTGAAGTCCTTAAGCTTTCTTATTCTCACAGTCCAAGTCCTACTGCACATCACAAGCGCACGTGAGACTGTTCTTTAATGGCAGCTGATCAAGATTAACTTCTGGCCAAGACATTTACTCAAATTATGTTAAGGAATCACTGAACCATCCACACAGTTGCATAATTCTAGTAAGGTCTATTTCTTGACAAGTGACAGGGACTACATAACTTCAACTCTAAATAGCTTCAGCTTTAACTTTGTGCTTTGTGCTATTTCTACCACACAGGGTGTATGTGACTGCAACCATTGTGGTAACAACTTCAGGAGCAGCAAATTACTACATTATCTCTTATCTCTGCTTTAAAACATCTGCAGTACATACATGCCAGCACTTTCTCTTCCTAGGAAGGATGGCTTATTACCTGCTATGGAATTCTCATGAGGGCTTGGATTTTTCAGAGAGTCTTACCAGCATTACTGGTAGTCCTCAAAAGAAACAAGCTAAAATAAGAACAACTATATCTATAATAGGACTCTTGCAAACTGTGCTTCAGTTGGGATACAGACTTCTAGAAAAAAACACAGCATACTACCCACACACCTTAGTTCTGACAGCTAGTTACACTGTTAAAGCTTCCAGTTACAAACAAAAAAAAAAAAAAACCAAAAACCACAACACACACCTACACACCTATCTTGCAAAGTCTGCTCAAGAAACAGACAAACGTTACAAGAGACACTGCTCGCATGTCCAAGATGTCTTACATGGAACATTACTGCCACGCTTTAAAGTGGAGCCAAAGGTTCAATGTACCAATTCACTGCCAGCTACCTCACACAACCATTCAGATGCCAGAAATTTTCATCAAATACAAATAGTATCACAAAGTACTTTAGAAATAAATTCTGTGTACTATGATTAATATACTAAAATACTTCCAACAATGCATCAGCTATTGGTTCACCTTCAGACATCAGATGAGGGACAACTAATAAACCTCTATTTTACAAAGATTACTAAGCAGGGCAATACCTCTGTTACATTCATAATAAAGTCAGATCTTTAGGGGTTCCTGAAATTATTTTACACCAAAAGTTTATCATTCATATAACCTATAAATTACTTAACAACATCTGGAAGGTGTCGCTTCTAATTAAATATCAGAACACATCCAGAAAAAAATGTAATGAATAAAATGTATTTAAACTCACCACTCCGCTTGCAGATTTTGTTTTCACATCCAGTTTCACCAGCCCAAAACCTTAACAAACAGAAGTCAGAGTTATACCAGGAGGCCTTAACTAAGACTGTGCATATTTTCCAAGAAGCTGCTTTTTCCAAGCAGTGTCAGTGGTGTGCCACATATATACATATACAAAAACAACCATAGACTGAGTTCAGTAACACTCAAATTTTAGATGTCACAGCAGGTAGAGAAGGCCGCTCTACAGCAAGCCCGTTCTGTTGTATCATCACCATGCAGAAAGTGGGGAGCAGTCTCTCGGGTTGTACACTGTACACTTACCTACCAAACAACTACTTCCAAGACTAAGTTTGGTGACAGACAAAATGCACTCTTGTGTTCCCAAGATGGCATCAGCTTTGTAGTCAATGCAATTTAAGAGATATCCCAGTGCATAAAATTTGTCTCTCAGCACCAAGAACAAGTAGCTCAAAGTAAAAAAAAAAAAAAAACAAACCAAACACAAAACCGTAAAAGTGAAGTCACTGGGAAATACACAGCCATTGGAACTGTAATATAAGTGTAAATCATGGGAGTGTGAATCTACATTGTCACTCTTAGAGCCAAGCAACAGTCTTGGTGAAAGAGCCCCCACATACACTCCCAAATACCAGAAAGAAACAGCACCGTAACAAAGCAGAATTTATACCAGACAACTGCCTGATACCAAAGCATTTTTAAATGTTGAAGGATTCTTTATCCCAATAGCTACTCCAAAAAAGGTTACAATGTTACAGTGGTATATATATCCTTTTCTGTATCAACAAATGTTGTGGCAGAGACAGATCAGTAAACAAAGTGTACTCCTAAGTTGAATTACACTTGATGCTTATATTCTTGCATACTTCTATATCTCTGACATTTATGTGGCTAAAGCAGTAAGTTTAACAGACTTCACATCAAAACAGTCCACAAAAAGCCTCTGATGATCTGTGAGCTGACAGTAATGATATAAAAACAACACACCTTCCCCCTCCCCAGAAACAAAGCCATTTGCACATTCGATTTTATATACAGGCTTAAAAAGGTAATTCGTTGCTGCACCACAAACACTATGTTTTATAAAATGTACTATTCTTACCATATCCTTTATTGAAGATATCTCTGGCAGATTTGCCAAGGTCTACATATGATGGAGGAATCGCCATTGGAGCTGAAAGGTAATGGGCTAATTAATAGTGAATCTTTTACCACAGCACACAGACAAAAATTGCTTCCACAATTCTTAAAGATACTGTTTAAGGCAGATTCATATATTAAGGCAGTTAATAGACACATGGCTCAAAAAATTACAGTATTATTTGAAACACATGCAGATTTTCAGTGATGTCCCCTGAACACTGAACAGATTTTCAGTGATGTCCACTGTGAATACTGAATGTTTTCTTGCCTTAAGTAATCTGCTTGTAATGCCTCTTCCCTACAAGACCACCCAGTTCCTAATTTTTCGTGTCATTTTTCTCCATACATCTTTAATTACCAGAAATCAACTATCAGCTCACACTTCTAGAGCTGGCAGTCACCATCAAAAACAACAAATCTATAAATCTGAAAAACTCTGATGCAGACAGTTATTTCACAAGTTCCACAAAGTCAAATTTGACAAATACTTATAAAAACTGGCTGAAAGGACCTAAAACGCTCTATTTTCAAAGTGTAAAGTGTGCGTATCTGTTTAGCAATATAATTTGCCCCATATTTTAAATGGCAGACATACAATTTAAAAATAAACATCTAATGCCATTAACTAGCAAGCAACCCAACTAAGTTCTTCCCCCTGTAATATACAAGAGTTTAAGTTTGGTGCCCTGTCTTGTCAGTTTACAACAAGCAAGCAGTAGAAGGCCTGGGTCAGTGAGAAAAGCTCTCTCCAAAGCTCCCTTCCTCAGACAGGAGCCTCTGGCAATCTCACTGTTCATTCAAGACTAGCAATGACCCAGCCTCCCTGGCCCCATGGATACCAGCCTTAGGGCTCACAACAGGCCTGTATGGTTCTCCTCCCAGTGAAGATACGCTCTTATCTGTCACTCTTTTGGCAACTGTTTTCCCATTATTTCAATAGCAAAAGGCCCCTGTTACAGAGGCACTGTATTTTAAAGTTTGAAATATGCTGTTTTCTGTATTTCAAAAGAATACAGAGAAGTGGGGGGAAAAGGGGAGGGAACAATTAAACTAATGAGATAAGCATTATAAAATGGCTAAACACAAGTGAACACAAATCTCTTCAACTGATTGGTCACACCTGTTTTGCAGAGAAAGTCAGACTAATTGACTGTTTATCTTGCTCCTCTGTGGGTTTTTTCTGTTGGTTTTTATTGTTGTTGTTCAAGTAAATGGAAAAATATATTTGGAACCACAAAAATAAAAAGGGCAAAACTCTCACATGTTAACATTCAACTGAAAGCAGAAACAATTACTTTCATTTTTATACAGTACTTTTAACCAAAAGTTTTCAACACCTGGCTAGAGAACTGCTTATCTTCTGCAGAACTCTACAAGCTCATAAGTTTATTCAGTAACACAGGATCAAAACAAGCTTTTTTTTCCCCTCTCTCTATAAAGTTTATTTCCATCTTTTCATGGCCTTATCTACATAAAGGGAAAACCCCTGGAACACCCAGTTCAGAATAATCTCCTTTAGGGTACCATTCCACTAAACAGACTTGTTGTTTCAGAACAGCATCCACATTAAAAAAAAAAAAAAAAAAATTACACCTGCCATATACAGCTTAACTGTATGAACTGCTATTAAAAAACACAGTATTTTAGCAAGCAAAGGCAACACACAAGACTGTTTCCTATCTTTCTACAATTTCTAATGCAGTTTTCCAGAGTACTTTACTCCACCTCCCTAAGCCATAAGGGAGGATGTCTCTCTGGGGAGACTTCATTGCGGCCTTCCAGTACTTGAAGGGAGCTTATGAACAGGAGGGCGAGCGACTGTTTACAGGGGTTGATAGTGACAGGACAAGGGGGAATGGTTTTAAACTAAGAGAGGGGAGATTTAGGTTGGATATTAGGTGGAAATTTTTCATTCAGAGTGTGGTGAGGCACTGGAACAGGTTGCCCAGAGAAGTTGTGGATGCCCCATCCCTGGAGGCATTCAAGGCCAGGCTGGATGGGGCCCTGGGCAGCTGCTCTAGCGGTTGGCGACCCTGCCCACAGCAGGGGGGTTGAAACTAAATGATCTTTAAGGTCCTTGTCAACCCAGGCCATTCTGTGATTCTATGATAAGAGGATAACTTCAACCTCCTCTGTGCAAAAACATTTACAGTGAGAGTTTAACCAAAAAAAAAGTAGAAATCCCTTCTTTAGTAAGGGGTTTTAAACTCTACAACCAGGTCGCTATAGCAAGATATCCATTACTTGCTCAAAAATATAAAAAATGTCTGGTTTTCCATAGAGCAACAAAAAAAAAAAAAAGAAAACCCAAAACAAAAAAAAAAAAATGTCTGGGTTACCAAAAAGCAACAAAAAAAAAAAAAAGAAAACCCAAATCAAAACAAAAGCCACTATGAAAACTACTTATAACATTTGAAGTTTAAAAAGACTGAGCCCAAGTTCAAAGCACAATAAATCTTATGAAAATTCTATAGCGCAACAGACACTAATCTCTGTGACAAGACATTAAATGGTTGCTGTATTATTTATTCAGTAAAAAGAAGGTGTTAAGACTTAATTACAAGGAAGTGTGGGAACACTGCTCCTTCCCTTTAAATTTCTGCTGTACAGCAATTGTACAATTCATTAGCAGTTTAAAATAATTCAGAGAAGGTTTAGCTATGTATTTTTTCTCTAATGAATAGATCTCCCTTCTAACTAGCATCTTCAGAAGAATAATTATTTCAACTTTAAAAATTTTATACTAGCCTTTAGCACGGACATACAGTATAAAAAGGCATGTTTTTCACTTTTGTTTTAAATGTTTCCAATCTGACTAGACAAGCATTACAGTCAAGAGATCTATGCAAAGCAGTCATGTCCTAAGTAGCTAACAAACTGGTATCTGTGTCCAAAGGATTCCCAAAGTAAAAGGATGCTGCCATTTTATTTGGCCTAGTTAAAAATCCTTCCATTGCAAAGAAACCAAACAGTATCTGTCAGATTCTAGACTACAAATGCAGGCTTTGTGATAAAAAGTTAAAATAGAATACAACTGTCACACTGCCATTCTAATCCTAACAGGGATGAACAAAGACAAAAGGGGAAATCAAGAGTTATTTTTCTGTATACTAAATACCCAATAAGCCAGAGCCATGATCAGAATGCTCATTAAATGAAAACAGGGACAAAAAAAACCCCAACATTTCTGTGTTCTCCAATGTTGACAAATTAGCTAGGTTTGCTAATTCCTGTAAGCCATTTTCTTCAATCCTATGATTCTGAAGTGTCTTTCACTTAAAAAATAATTAGAAGTGACTAAAGTATAAGTACCATTTAACAAGAGGTTTGTTGTGAAAGCAACTGTCAGATAATTTTATTCCTCATTTAAAAAACACAGAATCTACTTGAATCAAGTGGAAACTCCACCCTGATCTGTTTCATTGCAACTCTAAAAAAAAAATAATTATTCTGTTACTCCAGAGCTACAAACATGCTTTCTTCTTCTGTAAAAAGAAAAAAGACATCCGAAGAACAGGAAAACGTATTTTACAGTTATCACAATTATTACACTACAGTTTTTCTTCAAGGTAATATTTCAAAACTCTCTCACACCCTATAGTTAAAGAGATGCCAAGGACTTCTATAAAGATTTCTAACAATTTTAAGATGTCAGGATATTGAAGGATATTCAAGCTAGGGGCTAGATCAGGTTATAATAAAAAAAACTATTCATGTAATGCTTTTAAAAAGGCAATAACTACACTGAAGTTGTAGTCCAGCAATGTCAACAGCAACAGAGAAATTGACCTTATTTAAAAATACTTTGTTAAAATACACTGGAGACACATCACTGACCTTTACTTACACTGCTACTAAAGCTTAAAAAAAAAAAAAAAAAGAGTCTTATTACCCTTGCTTCAAGTCTCTCCCTACTTACATCTCGGAGGCGGACACTCTAGTCTAGTAGCCATAGCTAGGCCAATTTAGAGATTCTATGGAGAAGGGAAAGAAAATTAAACATCTGAAAATGAACTACGTGTTCAGAAACCGAAAGCAGAGCTACAGCAGGGCCTCCCAGAAGGACACCGAAAGGGACAACGGCGACGGGAAAAACCAGGCCGGAACGCGTGAGGAGGCGCCACATCCTCCCAGAGAAGGGCCCGGGCGGCGGCGCCCAACGCCAGGCCCTTCCCCGGGCCCAGGCCCGCCGCCAGCGCAAGCAGCGCCCGCGGCCGCTACAAGGTGAACTCCTCCACGCGGCCATCTTGGGCATCCCGGCCTGACCCCCTCCCGCCCCGCCGGCCCTTATGTAACCGCAGCCCGGCCCAGGCCCGCACACCGCGAGGGGCACGGCGCCTACGGAGGCCACGGCGGGAGGCGGAAAGAGGGGGACAAGGCGCGGGGAGAAACCCCACACACCGTCGCCGCCCCACCCGCCCGCCCGCCCTGCCGTTATCCCGGGCGCTGGGGAAGGCGCCCCTGGCCCTGCCGCACCCAACCCCTCGTGGCCCCCAATCCCGCTCGCCACCCCTCCGCCCGCTCGCACACGGTGGAGCCCTGCCCGCCTCCCCTGCTCCCGCGGGGCCGGCCGCGGCCCGGGCCAGCACCTGACTAGAGCAGGAGGGCGGTGGAGCGGGGCCGGGGACGCGGGCTGGTCTCGCCGTGAGGAGGCCGCGCTGCTGCAGCCGCTGGCACTGGAGGGCGAAGTGAAGGAGACACTGATCCGCCCGCCCGCCGCCGCCGCGCAGGACCCCAACGAGCCGGGGCAGCCCTCCCGCCGCCTCCTCCGCTCACTGCGCCGCCTCACGGCCCGGCCGGCGGGAGGCGTCACCGTCAGGTGTCCGGAGCCGAGAAGGGGCGGGAGACGCCGCGCCCCCGAGCGAGGAGCCGGTGGGGGGCACAACGGACCGTCAGGCGCGCGGACGGTCAGCCCCGGCGGCGGAGAGGGGTCCTGCGGAAGGGCGGGGCCTACGGTGGCGGGCAGGGCAGGGCGGTACCGGCCGCGCCAGGCGCCGGAGGGGCGGGAGGGTGAAGCTTCCTGAAGTGCAGCGGAGGGAGCGGTCGCTTGGGCTGCGGCTGCCTGCGGGTGCTGTTCTTCACGGGGAGCAGGAGCTGGGGAGTGACAGCAAGGGCCAGGGGACGGCGGGGCAGAGGGCGCCGCAGGTGCGGGCTCCTCTGCGGGCCTGTGGTAGACACACCCAAGGAGCGTTTCTCCTTGGGAGAGCTGGAGTACATAGACACTCGCCTCCACATGGGAATGTGAGGCTGGAGTGCGGCTCTCCGCAGTACTTACAGGAGGATCCAGGGCCCCAGCCCTTCCTGAGGAGCTGCTCGTCTCCCTTTCAGGGCCCGCCTGCCTCCAGCCCTGGCACACCGACTTGTGGGGCCCTTCACCTAGGAACCGCCACGGACACGAGCTCCACAGCAGCCAGGGTGGGGGCTGTGGCGTTGTCTCAGAGAGAGCTTGTTGGAGGCAGCCCTGGCTCCTCACAGCGCCCAGAACTCCTTCCCCACAATGGCCAACCCTTGCAGACACACTGGGATGATGACACTGCCCAGCATCCCTCTGCAGGGATGCTCGCCTTCGCTCTAATGCTTCCCACACCTCTTTGAAAGCCTGAACACATTAGACCTCACATGCTCTCCTGTTGCTACACCAGAACCCACAGGCACACAGCAACATCCAGTAGTGCAGCTGTTCCATAGCTGATCTGACAGCTTGTACTCCATCTAACGGGGTTTGACACCTCTGTCAGACAAGTGCTACAGTCTCTGCAATGGCCTAAACACGATTTTTACCTTCACTCACCTCCCACCAGAAGACCGCCCACACCAGAAGATGTCATATCTCAAATCAAGAGAAGTAGTAACCCTCAGAAAGCTTTCTTACATAGTGCTGTCCTGATCATAAATAAGACCTTTTGGAGAAAACAGTCAAACGACTGCAGCAGTCACTGCACAGCTCTGCAGCAGGAATCTCTAAATCACCAATGCAGGCCATTGCTCAGCCAAGGAACTGCAGGATAGGCATTTCTGAAATTCATAGGTCTCCCCTGTTTACTTGGATTATGACACAATCAAAATTCCTCAAGTAAGTAAAAATAATTTATAAATACATAGTATGAAAAATACATATTGTCATCCAACACTACCAATTTACCAGAACACATGGTACAACAGTAATTTTCCAGGTTATTAGAGAGCAGATGAGCAGCAAGGCTCACCACAATACCAGTCAGCACCTGCTAATTATATAAAAAAAGGTAAGCAACTGATTTTTTTTTTTTGTGCAAGTCCAATACTTTCATATCAGAAGACCCAACAGGCTAGTATGTTTCATTTTGATATTTTAAAATAAGATAGCTTGGCATTGCACAGAAGGTTATCTGTTGATGAATCAAGAAGGAAAACCATGTGCTGAGACAAAAAAATAGAAGTAGGAAAATAAATCTTGTGTATCTCATTGAGCACAGGAATATACATTAGGAATAAATAGAGGTCTGATTAAGTAAAAATAGATTGTGGCATAAATTGCTCATTATTTAAAGACATGCATTTATTATTCATAGCCATAGTATAAATCCATTCTGAATAAAAGTTCAGTTACTTAACGAGACATCTTTTTGCTTTTTTTTTTCTTTAAAAGATATAATATTTTATTCATGGTTCAGCTTTATTTTTAGCAATCCGGGAAAGTAATTACTGCCCCACCCTGTGCTAAAAAAGCAATGAATCACTTGCATTGTGAGACAAAGCAGAGACATAATCTGACACAGAGAACAGCTCATAAACTCCTCTGCATTAACATTCCAGGCTTCTGTAGCAACAGCCTTTGTGTGCCAGTGTTTGTCACTTTCACTCTCCCCATCCCTCACGCATACAACCATGCCTCATTTCTCACAGCATATCTGCTAAACCTCAGAGCATAAACAAAGGCATGCCTTCAGGCCTGCAGTAACAAGCCTTTTAAATCATTCTGGACCTTTCCTAGCACTCTCCTCATAGATTCAGTGCACACACCTCCTGTGCAGGTGCTCTCACTCTAAATGGACTGCCTGGTTTTATATTGAAACTAAGCAGCTCTTTGTTTTTATGCCACTTGCAGCTTAACCATTACCACTTTGAATGAATACAGCTATGTGCGTGCATAACTGATATCACAGAGTCATATGTTTTATTGGTGCCACTTGGGGAAAAAAAAGAAACCCACATCACTACAGAAGTTTACTACAAGAACATACCATTTGAACAGAAACTCCACTTCTCTCTCCATCTACTATAATCACAATTACTTAAGTAATGTGTGTGACCAACAAGAAGAGAGCAAGTGGCTACAATGTGTATCAGTATCCATCAAACAGCTTAAATAAATTTATGTTCACTTCTACCTCAAGCCTACAGTCATTGTCAGCCACGCCTCCCCCCCCGCCCCCCAGCTGCAGACTGGATTCAGTGGAGAAGAAACCTTAGTGACAGTCTTAACAATGAATAACTAAGTAAATTGGGACTCCTCCTTCTGAAACAAGTTAACCTAAGGGATATAGCAGAGATAATGAAAGTACAGCCAGCAGGGAAAGGGTGGAAAATTGTTAAAGCTAGCAGGAAATGAGTTCAGAACAAGCAAAGCAAAGTTGTGTTTTTTTCTAGCAAAGGAGTGCCATTCAATGGAATTACCTGCCATGAGAAGCTAAATGTTTATATAGGCTCCAGGGAAAACTAGACAGGTTTGTGGAAGAGAAATCAAGTGAGGATTATTAATTACTAATCCATTCAACCATTACATGTGACTGTATGGCCTCTTGGGAGTTCGAAAATCCCTGAGCTGCAAACAGAGGTAGCATTTAAGCTTGCCCTATTCTTACACTCTTTTTAGGCACGTATTGCCTAAATTATTGCTTAATTCATCGTCTCAGGGCAGGAATATTAGGCTAGGTACACCTTTTGTTTGATAGCATACAACTGCTCTTACGCAAACCAGGCATGTGGAAAGCCCTAAGAGGACAACCAG
Source organism: Syrrhaptes paradoxus (assembly GCA_013400615.1). Lineage (NCBI taxonomy): Eukaryota > Metazoa > Chordata > Aves > Pterocliformes > Pteroclidae > Syrrhaptes > Syrrhaptes paradoxus. Next base: position 114,217 of record VZTO01002267.1, read on the forward strand.
AATCAGCCCATACAGCTAGGATCCTTTAGACTGACAGGTTTAATGCCTTTCAATTTTTTTCCCCAAGCAGTTTTAAGTAGCTTACTTTCAGTTTAGCTTGAACAATTACAAAGACGTTTAACTTAAACCAGATTCTAAGACACACTTACAACAACAGGTCCACACAGAAGCCAACACATTTAAATCATCTGATACAAATACATATGCAGATAAACCCTTAGCTCAGAGGAACACCAACAAATACTACAAATACTACCCTGCAATTTTAGAGCTGAGAAGGGAAATTGAAAACAAATTTGAGAAAGCCAGCGAAGGAAGAAGGAACCAACTTGTTTGCTGGCCCTGCTAAGGCTAATGAAGACACTGGTCACCCTAAGCTATACAGTTATCAAAAGCTGATTACCCATAGCTCTACAGCCAAAGCAAACTAAAAACCCAGCCCTTGTTGTCATGGCCTACAGAGACACTGCCTACTCTTCTAGTACATGACCAATGCTAAAGCAGTCTATTCCCATATAAACAGTAAAAGGGATGTGGAAAAGGTTCTGTTAAAGAGCAAGGATAAACTGAAATGAGAATCAACCCACACAGAAGAGCCTGTACTTATTCTTTCTTCTAGATTTATCTTTGGTTGATTGTAAATTCTTTGGTTTCATTTTTCTTTCTGTTGCAGTTTCTATGAGCTCAGGATTATTTTTTTTTATCCCCAGTAGCTCAAGGAATAAGTAACTTTTTAACAAAGCTCACTACTACCTCATAGATCTACAAAACATCAGGTTTCCTGACACCCTGCAACAAGTAAATTAATAGGCTTCATTCCTGGGAGGAGACACCTCCAGGGAAGGGAGGGGCGATCAAGTAATCAAATGCTGATTTATAAGCAAGACACAACCATTCATGCAAAACTCACTGAGAAACTTAAAGAGAGATACCCACTTATGTGGAACAATAGGTTTGAGTGATTGGTGCAACAAATCTCACCTGAAGTGAATATGAATATGATAATAGATACTCATTTCTGCTTTATTGTTGACATTCCTCCTCATGGTGCAGACTGTAGCAGTTACTGTATCAAATGGATGCATGGCATTTAATTTTAGAGGTTACAATTTTTTCAATTATCTCAAGTTTTTCATAAGAAGTTGAATGAGGATTACATGCCTCAGAAAACTCAGTGCATTTTACACTAAAGCAATTACATCACAGAGCAACAGGCCTCCAAGACTTTACTTGCGTAGGTGAAAACAATTTGGTTGCCTTCAGGAAATGGATTGCTTCTCTCATTGCAAAGCTTGAGCCAACGAGGGACACAGGTACACAGGATGGTGAACAATGTTTTTATGGTCATGTCTCTCACTGAAGCCAATCTAGGGTGAAACTTAAATTCTGTAAATAACACTGTTAATGTGGGAGGAACACAGCAAAGCTGAGCCATGCAGGAGGAACACCCAGAAGGCTGCGCCCAGGCCATTACAAGTTATGTACTGCGCTCAGAAGAGCTAACAGCACGCTTGGGAATGGGGAACGGATAACAGGTTTCCCCCAAGCAAACCCTTCCTGAGAAAAAAAAATGTTCTGCTGTGGCATCACAACCTTTTACATTATTTCTAGGGTGTCCTTATGATGCTCAGAGTATTCTGATGATGGTCTTATATAGGCTTTACTGTAAACTGCTCTGGATGAGCAATCCCAAACCTGAAAGCATCTCTGCAGTAACAGCACATGTTGTTAGCCATTTTTTAACTTTTCAGGGACTAAGTTTTCTTCTTCAACAAATAAACAATGTAAAAAACCTTAATAATATTTGCTGTCGTTCTAACCTGCATTTCAATCACTTTCTCCCTGAAGGCAAGTCTTTGTTAAGGTCATTTCTCTTTCTAGGGTGCCTCTGTAGCAGGCTTTACAAACACATTAAGTGACGGGAGGCCTTTTGCAGTAGTCAAGCTGCAGGGGTTTCAGGCTGCTGTAACCCAAGCTCCTGCCCCAGATGGCCTCGGACTTCGAGGAAGCTGGAGCCCAGGCCCGGGCTGGCTGAGGTCCGAGACTGGTGCATGCCTTGGCTCCTGGAGGCTGTCCTCTCTGGGTAGGGCCACGCTGCAGACCATGGGTTTTTAAACAAGGGGAAAACAGCAGATTTCTGGAGGCAGACGTGTTGGGGTAGGTTGGTGGTGCTGAGCGACAGGACGAGGCTGAGCTGGTCAGCAGAGCCCGGTGGTTTTGGTTCTGGGTGCACGGCTGGCCTGCAGTGGGTGGCTGTGAGGCCAGTGACCCCTGAGTGTGCTCGGGACTAGACATGGCCCACCCTTGAAGAGTGTGGGGGTGGCCTCAATTTTATCCTATAAGCACACAGGAATAAAGTGCCTGAGGTACCAAAGTGCCATTCTATGATTCTATGTACAAGTCCCCTCTGTTCTTCAGCCCTCAGCGGTCAAGACACTTCGCTGATCTATTAATTCCCCGGCTGCTGCTCTTCAGCAGCACAGGCGGTGGAGGGCAAGCTTTCCCGGCCGGCTGAGCACAGAGGGAAACTGAGCTACAGATGCTGAGACAGAGCCCAGAGTTTCATAAAAGGAGAGGGGAGAGGAAGGGGTGAAGTGTTTCTGCCACCATTTGTAAAAGCAAAGTGACATCCTGCAGTGCTTGTTGGTAGCTCCTGCACAACCAGGCAGCACATCCCGTGGGAAACACACAACAGGGACAGAGTTGACCTAAACCTGGCTGATCTGTGAACAGCTAGGATTTCACTGAAGCAATCTGACACAGCTAGTTATCCAGGAGGAGAGGTTTATCTTGATAGGGTAAACCTGATATAAAACCTACAAGAAGTGATTTATCTACAGATCTATTTTAACAGCTCTCGTGCTAACAAATACAAAACTAGTGAATGAGTTACCTTTTCCACCTGTGATTTCTTTGGAAAACTGTGTAGATCACATCCTCACGTGGCACAGGCGAAGTGAGTAATCTTCGCCAACGTATGTGAATTCTCCAGTCCTTTAAGGGTTTGCATTTTCATCTGAATATAAGATAACAGAACATTAAAAAAAGACCTGCAAGGTAAAATATTCTCTATGGCAGATTTTTCCTCTTTCACAGAAATTTGACTATCTGTGTGTATGACCATGTTCTAGTTTGTTGCCATGTGCTCAGTGTAAGTCTTTATGCAGCAGAGCTTATGATATTGATTCTTATAATTAGGTCTGCCTAACAACCTCCAGTAAAATATCACATTTTAGTAATACGTTTTTCATTGACTCCTTTTTATTTACTCAGATTGGAGGTTCTACCCAGAGATTTGTGTCAGCCTGAATGTTTTTTTCCAAAGTTTTGATTAAAATGTGCTTTATAAGGGAAATAGTGCTTATAATGGTTTAAATGTGCTTTTCGTGCTGAAGCAGGTGTTTCAGACATCACATGGAAGGACTGCCCTTTTGCTATCTAGTAATACTCACCCATTCACTCTATACATTTCAGAAGGATCTCCTGTGGTACAAATTGGCAATTGATATCTCCAAAGGGTGCACTGATGGAGCATGCTTAATCTCTGCATTTCATGTCATTGGTCTAAGCTATCTCCCAGGAGCAACTGTGCGTATTTCATCCCACAGCCAAAGAAGTGGGATGAGATTTCTTACATTATTTTAACTCTGTATTGTAAACCTCACTGTGATTCCAAGCAGAACAGAAAGTCCCTACAGGTAACCATTCAAGAGTGTAAGAACCCCAAATCAAATGCCTCCTAATCTGAGGGACAAAGAACAGAAAAGGGTATAGAAACAAAATGCAAAACAGACAAAAGCACAAATACTAATACAAGGGGATAATGAACTGTGACAGGAACAAGGGCAAGGGTGTCTGTTGACAAGGATGAAGAAATCGGGGCTTTACCTGCAGCAATTAATTTCACTTCTCTTTAAGACTCTTTGCCCTTCTGATATGATGATATCAGATATCAGGTCAATTATCAGATGACATCAGGTCAATGATATTGACCTCTTTAGTAGAGCCCAGCACAAAGTGACTGTTGAAAAAAAATTGTCCTGCTTTCCAACCATTACATAACTACAACTTCTATTTTTAATGTCACACTGAAAAACGTGCACACCCAGGTATAAAACTAACAGAGCATGTAATAGAAAAACAGATAAGATATTGCCTAAAAATCTAGACAAATAAAAATCCTCCACATTCAAAGGCGATGAGATAGGTACAATAAATGTAACCTATCACAGTCTGAAGAGGCAATATTATTTGTATACAACCAAACCACCCAGAGAAATCATTCACTGTTCCAAATAAAAATAAGCAGCTTCTTAGCTGTTACCTTTTCTTTCTGTTTGGAAGGAAGGTGCCTCTAAGCATACCTATTTCATATCTGGAGAACACATTCACCACACTCTTAGAAAACAGGCATTGGAAAAAATTGTCATACACTATGGTTTGGAGAGAGATTTGTCCGGCACTGTTGCATATTTGTTTTAAAATGTATCCCCAGTGTTTATAACACAAATGCTGAACATTTTCAAGGATAATGAAGAGTTAAGATAAATATTAGATCATCCAAGGGTTCAAGCATAGCAGAGATGGACATACAGACGTGCTGCTTTATTAGAGCCACAAAAAGCTCCATCTCTCTAAACTGGGAGTAGAGACACTGCGGTGTTCCTCTGGTGGTAAACTAACAAGGAGAATCTGGACATTCATAAGCACGCACCATACGAAGGCTGATCGCTGGATCCTGTCACTGTCCCTCCTCATTTTCACTGCAGATTCCATTACAGCAAAACAATAAATAAAACAAGAGTAACATCTTAAAAGATTTTTACCAAAATAGAAGACCTCATATTTTATACTTGATGCTTTGGTTTAAATATGCACATGACTACTTTGAGTTAAATATTCACAAGCATAAAGTGAACACTGAAATTTATTCAGCCTATATTTCACATAGGCTTTGCCCAAGCACCCAGAAAAAGGCAATTTTATTGTATAAGTGGCTATGATCAAAGAGCATAAAGCTTACTATATCGTAAGATTAAAGTAGGGCAAATTTTGCAAACTTGTATGTTGATGGAAGAACGGGAATAAATACTTTTTAAGTAGGTATCTGTATATAAATGTGTTTTCAAACTAGCCTAGACAGTATGCATTGACCCAGGAAAAATATCAACAACTGTTCTAATGACCACAATATTATTGTCTATGTGGCCTGGAAGGCAAATGGGCATTAACTTTGTTTCAAAAAGTTATCTATCTTTCATTAGCCAGATATATCAAGTGTGACATAAAACTAAGTATTAGTTATTGCTAAAATTGCCTGCCTTTCAGATACAGTGTGATGCAGAGACTTGAAAAGCCTGTGTTGGAGAAAATGGACGGTATGTGTTTGCAGATGGGCTCACAGGTGCAGGTTGTGGAAAAATTCAACGTCACTCACATTATAAGTGTCAGTTACGACCAGAACCAAAGTTGGATCTTTAGAACAAAGACCAGCAAGTAATGACGCACAAAATACATATTTCTTAAAAATAACGTCACTGAGGACTGGCAACCAAACAGATCGCTGCCACTTGATGGGTATTCACAGCAGGACACAGGCTAACTATTAAATTACCCCAGCAACAGATTAAGGAAGTCAGGTGCTTCGGGACATGGTTTAGTGGGTTAGATGGTGTTGGGTTGACAGTTGGACTTGATGATCCTTGTGGTCTTTTCCAACCTTAATAATTCTATGATTCTATGATTAAGAGGCTAGCTACGACATATAAAGAGAAGCAGCACATGGTTCATTGACCATAAGGAGTGATCACAAGGGAGGAGTCCTTTCAGAGACAGAAGTGAGCCTTTGTTCCATTTTTGTCATGTAGAGATAAGTTTTCTAGAAGGATGTTTTCAGACCCAGGAGGAAAGTTTCCAGGCTTCCATGTAACTCATGTGATTCAAGCAGATAATATAACCCTAAGAAACAGAACATAACAAAGAATAACATTCGATTCAATATACTGTTATACACATGTAAACTCCATATTTCCAGATGCATTTTGATTAGAACTTAGGTACACACTACATATTTTAAGTTTGTGGATGTAGTAAAAAAATGTCTTGAAACAAGTTGAATATTTTGCCTGAAATAACTTCCCACATTTTAGAAAACGATTGGAACACAATATAAACCATACTGTTTTATACTGGTTGTCTGCAAATGTATTATCAAGGTGAATGTCAACAGCTTAGTAATGCTTCCTAAGTGACATTGAGGTTGGAGGATCACAGTCCTCCACTGTGTCCAGGGTTCTCCTTGTGCGAATCCACACACTTTGTCTGACAGGACCCATGAAATTTAGAAGTAGAAATGGTTTTGATGCTTCAGTTACTAGATATCCCATAATTATAGCTCTGAGTCAGGTTTGAACTGCTGTGCTTTCTTTATCAGTACACTCTCTCCCTGTTTCCCCTGGTAATAGGAATAAATTTTAAAGCTTTTTATGAATGAAATAGAAAGCTACTAATTAGAATAACCTAGATATATTCATTCCTTTAAGGATTTAAAAAATATATATTAAACTGTAACAATGTTTCAAATAATAGCAATAATAAAAATTTAGCTATGCAGGAAGACTCATGGTTGAAGTTTGCAATCCTGCATTTCCAGTATTAGGTCAGTAGGTACCCAAAAGTCATTCTTCAGTTAGATTCATCCACCAAGATTAGATATTCATAGGAGAAAGCTGTAATGGGATCAGAAGATAATCATATAACATTTATTATACAGTACACAAAAATAGAAGCTACAGGATGACAAAGATAAAACTTGCAAGAAGCTTGCACACAGAGATCTCTGTTCTGTTTGGCCACAGGAAATAGCTCCATTAAGCAGCAGCCTAGCATGCCTCAGCTTGATCACATCATCATCCAGGGCTACGGCATCACTGAAAATTAACTTAGCAGCAGTAAATGGAAACATCTACACTTTGGAAATGTGAACTCCATCAGACAAGAAGTTTATGGTTTTTTTCAAACTCTTTTCAGCCAGGAAGCACAGAATAATCCACCCTTTGAAAGTTAACCCCTGTGAGATCAAAGCTTTTTAATGGCGTCTCAGGTTGGGAAAAAGCAGTAACAAAAATCAAAACAAAAATCCTAAAATAAAGACGATCTTTACATTAATAAACTGCAGTTTCAGGCTGTATATCTATCAACACAGTCCAGGATGATTGATTCAGTGATAAGATGGACTTCTGAACTTTGTGCCATTATATGCCTGTTAACATTTGTTTAGTACTACAGGACAAGATTAACTGCAGCATGGGTTATATTGTGCATGACTTCACCCCACCCTGGGGGATCTCAGCCAAGCTGTGGTCATTCCTGTGAGGGATACATTCTATCTCTAAGCTTTCATGCTTCCAGCACCATTTTCAATATATTTGTCCGCTTTCTTCTGACACGGGCTGCAGTTAAAGTAGTGTGAAGTGATGCTATGGATGCTTTCTGATGCATCTGCCTCGCTACCTTTTCTCTACAGTATACAACCTATCAACCAATATACAGCATTGCCTTCTCCCTGCTTCTACAACTGGCACTGCCCATAGCTTGAAAGGTGTTGTGAGCTGGCTTACGTAGACTGATAGATGCATGAGAACGAGAGCAATTGTGTACATGGTGTCTTTTTGGGTGAGGGTTTTTTTGGGTTTTTTTGGGTGGTTTTACTCAGCCGCTCATTGCAGGTACAAACAGGCAGCATGTTTGTTTTCTTTGACTGCAGTCATGATTTCTTACTGCTCAGGGAATTTATATATAGGAGACTATGATCTGAAGATACTCTCCATGTTTTAAATAAGCTATCTGAGAAGCCAGATGCAGTATAATAGGCTTGTCTGATTAAACCCATTGCAATCTTTGGCATGGCTGGGACTAGTTCTGTGCTTTCATTTTCCAGGAGGATGAATTTCAAATGTGCTTTGAAATCCTCAGAGCAGGATACAGATGCTCAAGTGACAAAAGCCAGTGCTCAGTAATCTTAATGCAGAAGCATACTTCTTTTGGCAGAATCCTGGCACTCCAGCTGTTATTCTGATCTGCTGGCCAGCTGCTTTCCATTAATCACTTCTAGCAGAAGAAAAGGCCTTCCAAAGATCTTTCATCTTTGGCCTATACTCCAGCAGCAAAAAGGATGTTGCAGCATATAAGGTTTGTGCCAGAAGGGATCTTCAGCTTAACAGAGAGCACAATTCTGAGTTTTTTTGCAATGAGGTTCCCCACAGGTCTCAACAATCTTGTCAGCCATACTACATCTTAGGTTTCTGTATCTAGACAGGGTGTTGGTCCTCAGTTACCTTGCCTGCGTTTATAGGTAGCTGACAAGTTAGTTCATGCCTAGCAGAGATCTGGCAAGACAGTATCACAGGGATGATGATCAGAAGATGGATATTGTGGCACAAGCTTTTTAAGACTTCTGTGGTTGAGGGGAAAGGAGGAAAAGGAATCAAGAGAATATGTATGTGAATCCAGGTCAACTTCAGCCCTTTATTTACAGCATTTGGGAACACTAATGTACAGAAACCCTTAAGACAAAACTAAATTCTTCTTAGTGACCTTGAAAGAAGAAAATTTTTCAAGAACACTAGATTTCACTCAACATTAAATGTTTAAGAAAGTCATCAGACTCAATTAAGGAATCCAAACTACCTTATTCTCTTTCTCATAAACACTGATGACTTCGTCAGTGCACTCTCATTAAGCTCCCTCATTTCTTACCAAGGGAGGTAAGAAAGCCCCATTCCTAAGCTAGCATCTTTCTTACCTGTCTAAGGATGAATTCTAAGAGTTCTTCAGCTGTTAGACTGGAGCTTGAGATACAAGGGATCTGCAGCCCAATGACCTACTGCCCCAGGATCCAACTGGGTTGAAATTTCCACATCTTACACCTCTGGAGATTGGGGACCAGGGCTTCCTCTTAAGACCTGAAACAAAGAATGATATTGAAAACTAAATTCACATTTGGCCCTATGTGGGGGTTTTCTCAACATAATGTGTTTATGGACCCCTACCCATGTCCTCCCGGATGATGTTGTTTATCCATGTTTACATTTCAAACAATGGGCAAAGCATTCGGGCAGAACATTTCTAAAGAAGAGGTGCCACCATGTCTACCAACAGGGCAGAGCATGTTGGAAGAAAAGTTCTTTTGTGAATGAACATTAGGGAGCTGTTAATGATTTGAGTGGTGGGCACACTTGTTGAGGTGCCGCATGGCTGCTGGAGTCATCTCTCCGGTGGAGAACCAGCTGCCGGGAAGCCAACCTGGATGCAGGGCTGTTGCGCCCCCCAAAGGTCAACCTGGAAGGTAACCTGGATGCGGTCCCCCCTACACAGGTGGTCCTAGAAACACATAAAAGGTGAGCATGAACAGTACTCCCTGTTGACCCATCACCCCCCACCCCTGAAGGAGTTTCTGCCTGAAACCAAGATTTCTGCTGAAACAAGGGACTGGTAATGTTCTCTATGTCTCTGTGTTTCTCTCTCTGTCCCCCTTTCTTACTTTTCAACTCTTTCTTACTCTGTCTTCTGATTTTTGCCTCCAAATAATGATAGAGCATTATTTGGTGCTGCCTTAATGGATAAGTGGTATCAGTTGTATGATAAGCGTGATTTGGTGCTTGACTCTGAGGAGTTGATTTGTGATGTTTTCACAGTTGCTGAGATAAATAAAATTGTGTTGTATTGTTCCTTGACTCATTGTCTGACTCCATCTAGCCAGTGCTCCTTTTTGGGAACCACAAAAAAGCTCTCTGGACCATCCACTGTAGTGGGGCGAGACAAGTGTGGAGGCAGCGTCTCTGCCGTGCTGGGACAGAGACAGCACCTAAGTGGACTTCCATGTTGCCAGCTGGCCAGAAGCAGACACCAGCCTTCTGCTAAAGCTCTGGTTTTCAATTACTGCAACCTACAGCTTGGAGAAACAGCCTAATTAAGAGAACAACCAAGCAGAACTCCACCTTTGTGAAAGACCATCTTTGTGAAGGAGTCATCCCAGGAATGGCCAGAGGCCTTTAGCAAGGCCTACATTTAGCAGAGCCCATTGCAAACCACTCTCCCTCATCCTCTGCTTTCTCCTCTTGCTTATTTAATGCAGCCTGCAGGAGGGCAGATTGATTACGATTTTATAATGCAGAGGGAGGTAAATGTAAAAACTTTCCAATGGTTCAGTACATTAAGTTTACTTGGCTCACACTAATCGGGGAATGTTTTAGCTGGATTAAGGGTCACAAAATACATTTCAAAATTGCCATTTACAAGTATGAACGTACAACTCCAGGGCACGCAGTGTACCTGGTATACAGTTTTAAGTTTCTCCATAGGAATGGGTACACATCCCTTCACATACCAGATGATTGAAATATGTGACTGAAAGTAACAACAAGCCTAACACACAAATCCATTAGAAGAGTATGTAAGTTTTCAGAAGTTAACTTCACTCTTTCACAAGTTTTCCAACAGTTTTTATAGACTGTTGATTTACTGTAATGCTATTCATCACCAATACCTAGAGATATTAAAGTTACTTCAGCTGAGGATCTTTGAAAGCCCTCTTGTCACACTTAACTGAGATCTTACAAGATGGAACACATGTTCTAACTTTTTAATAACAAAAATATTTAAGCAATTTGCCAAAATAATTTACAACCAGCAAAACCACCAGGCACACTGCTTTATGCATTATGCAGCATGCAGTTTCACACCAGTGAAACAGAGCTTTGGGGAAAACCAGCTCTAAAACCTAGATTACTCAGGTATACTTTTATGGTCACAATGCTAACAGTGATAAGGAGCCATAATTTTAAATATAAAATAAATCAAACATTCATCATCTTTCAAATATTTTATTTTAGTACTTTTAAATATGTCTTAATACAACAAAGATATAAAACAATATATTAATTCAATCTGAGTTTAGAATCAAAACAATATTACTTATTTACAGTACTCACTTTAAACTTCATTAGCATACTTTCTAGCCATTAGGTAATACTATTTTCTCTGTCAGAACAAAACTGAATAAACTGTTCAGAGTGAAAAGTAATGTTTCTACTTATGTTCATGTACAATGCAGTTTGTGGTTTCTCACATTTGACAAATTCCTTGTATTCGACATAACTGAACTGAAAGAGCAAAACTAAGTTACAGTTAGTCTTTCTATCTACACAGTCACTGGGCTAAAAGGCCAGGTTATTGTGCTCCACATTTATCATTCTAAGTTCTTACACACCTATTACAAACTAGCTTTAAAAATGTGCATGTCACTGAATCACGTACGTAATACTCACTGCAAATTTCTTAAGATACAAATAGTAAGTATGCAGGATACTGCTATACGGAAAATTCAGTGTTCGCAATACTACAGTGTCTATTTGGGGCTGTAGGGTTTTTTGGCTAATTTTTCTTCATACAATGAACCAGTCATTAGTAGGTTCACTCCAAAGGACTTTTTCTTCCCCCTAGAAATACTGTTTCAATTAGAATAGCAACAATATGAATCTGTATGAATCATCAGTGATCTACCAATTAACCCTCGATTAATAAAGTATACATATGCAAAACAATTCAGAGGGTAGGCTGTCTAACTGCTAGGACTTCTGACAAACAGAATTCCATCTTGACAAGACTATGATTTTTTTGTAGTTACAGGTCCAGTTTCTAGAAAAGTATCCTCCATCATTCAAAAAATCCAGAAAAATCAATACTGTCTGTAGATCACTGCAAATTCTCCCCAACTCTTCAGTAAAAACTACATGGACTGGATTAAAAACTATCGTTATCACAGCTATTATAGGTTAATTTTGTTATACTCCAGGTTCATACAACCTACTTTTTTTTTTTTTCCCAAGATAACTGCTATTTCTTCAAATGTATATTTAATGATAAAACTCAGCTCCACATTAGTTTTGGTGCTTGAAAACCTAGGGGAATTTCATACATCAAAAAAATTGCTAAATAGTAACGAACAAGTGTGGCACTAAAGTATGCAAGCACTGGTTAAAAAAACCCAAGGAGATAAGAACTGTTGCAAAAGACTTGTCTGAGTTCAACCCCTCCCTCTTTCCCTTCAGTACTCTTTTTTGGCACTAAATAAGACACAACTGCACAGAAAAGATTATAGGAACCCATGCTTTTATCCTCATTGAAAGGTTTCAATACTTCAAAATAATTTAACTATTTAACATGCTCACATCAAAAAAGAACTTTTTTTTTTCCAAATCATTTACCTGACTCTTGCTTCTTAAAGGAACCTAACTATCAAGGTTGTATTTTGATACTTTTCTTTCTTTCCAGATTTATTATTTCAGAACCCAGTTAAGTAGTTATGTCTTTAAAATTCTACTGGAATGTTTTCTTCTATAGTAGATGGAGGGGGGAGGAGGAAATAAGGGAAAACTAAAAAGAAAGTGACATTACGTATTCCTATTACTGTTGCAGTATACCATGCACAACATGCACTTGGCCTTATCCAAGAAAAGGCTTAAACTAAAATGCTCTCTCTCACTGAAGTCAGTATCTAGTGATTTGCTTAAAGTTAAGCATATAATTTGCATCATCACAAGCAGTATGCATACAGGATCCAATTTTTGCTAGTCTTGGACATTTAAGTACTTCAATGCCTATCTGTATTTCTGTATCACCACTTTATAGAAGTGTTATCTTGTTTGCCAGAGGACACAAATATAATTAATATATATAGAAGCTTTCTATATCATTATTCAAGAACAATTGGAGGAACCATGCTTAAAGATCCTTCCACAAGCTTTGTCAGTGTCATCAGAGTTTGCTAAAACACACATCTATGAAAGTCTAATTTCTGTATGCAGGTGTAATGTCATAAAACCACTTGTTTAAGAGATCTTCCAGAAAGGAAAAACTGAAGGGAAAAAGTTTAGGAAAGGTATTATAAAAAGCTATGTCATAAGGTACAACCAGGCAAAAAAAAAAAAAAAAAAAAAANAAAAAAAAAAAAAAAAAAAAAAAAGAGGGGGGACTGCCTGTATGTCTATAATTTTCAGGTATGTGCATACATATGCCCAAACTGATGATAATAAGGAAGAGCTCAAGACTCATCAAGTCTCAAATATTACTAGATTTGCTAAGCTACCAAAAAAATGTGACCCTCCCATTCTTTTGTGTACCCAGTTATTCAGCTAAGACTTTTCTACGTGATTAGTTTGTGCACTTTGTAGTACTAATATTGTTAGACACTTGCACTTGCTGACATAACACAGTAATTTATTAATTACTCCAAATTCTGATTATGTGTGTGCTCCCATAGACCACCGGAGACAACTTTGCACAAAATAGGTGCAGCAAGTTAAAGGACCACAAAAAGACTGGTGCATGAACATAAGGGAGAAGGGCAGCCCTGAACATACTTAACATTAAATCCAAGGCCCAATGATGCTCTGCTGCCTATACTTAAAAGTGCTTGGCAGCAGCAAAGAAGCAGTAAATGCTTTTAAAATACTGACTCTATAAAAAGGACATTCAGAATTTTAAGCCTGTCAGTTACTTGCAACTTGTTTCCATCTAATTAACAATAAAACTTATTTTACCAACTTTACAGACTGACCTGTGTTCTTTTGCATGCAAGATCATATTCTTCTGTCTTCTATCAATTTCACTTTCTTGCATGTTTATAGACAAACAAAATTAACTTCCAGAATAGAAGAGGACAATTATCCCGACAATGTTTTAAATCACTTCAGTGCTCACAAAAATAAACTCTGTATATTACTTATCTTGGACTCATTTAGCATCAAGGGAACAGCACAAAAGAACAAGTTTCCTTTAAAAAACACTAATAGGCAATACTGATTTAAAACACGGATTTACTTAGCAGAATTTGAAAAAATAAATTAGAACAAAGAGAGAAGCCTTATGTTTCAAAGTATATGAACTTCATTTAAAAAAAACGTATTGAAATGATAGCTTTGCTTCATGTAAACATTGTTGAACTGGGCTGTACTTGAAAATTTTCCTACACGTCTAAGTTACAAAATAATTTTTCAGTTTAGACACAGCTATCTATTCCAGTTGGCACTGACATGGCTCTCTTCAGAATCATCAGCTTGGCAGTTTAATTGCATAGCTCTCCGCATGTTATAAGTTGGAACACAGTCCTGCACATCCTGAGAACAGATGTTTCCTAGAGTTTAAAAAAAATAGCATTCATAACTATGTGTGCATTGCAAAGCCAAAACGTAAGTTAGCAAATAGAGCTCTTTCATTATAAAGTCTCAAGAGGAATGTTCAAATTGCCTTTCTGGAATCAGAAAGGCAAGAACAGCAAATGAAAAGTCTTTAAATATTTCAAAATATTTTCTCCTTTTTTTCCTTAAGTGTAAGCGTACTCCCCCAATTTGGATGGCAAGAGCCATTAGGCTATGGCTCATAGAACAATATAGTATTATACCTGCAATTTTGCTAAAAAATTGGAATGTTACAGATATAAAAGTCCGCAGAATAGTACAGTGTATGTGTCCTCAATACAGATGGCAGAGATACTCTGAGACACACAATTAATCTGTGGAATAGGAGCTAAATTAAGTTATAAAAGTAACACACTATAAAGAGCTAAGATAGTCAAGTTAGTACAATCCTGGTTCATAAAACACAGTACAGCCAGGAACAGCCCACAGTAGGTTACAAGCCTCCAAATATAAAACTGTCTTGCAAAATTCCAAAGGGATTTTCTTCCATGCAAACTGAAGTACACTGTGGCTATTAAGTCAGCTTTTACCAAGCCGGAAATGCTTCATGTAACTTTCCAAGGCTGACTTACGCTACTTTTTGCACGTATCACCTATTCTGAAATTGCAATAACCAAATTAAAAAAGGTCTACACCATTTTAATGATTTGTACCTTTTACCTATCAGTTTTCATTCAGCATAAATCTAATTTCAGATCTCTACAGCCAACATTAGATTTGTCCCTGCACTAAGCACTGGATAAGAGATCACCAACTGTGTGACCCCTGCTTGCACATTATGGACTCAGAGTGTTGGTTTGGGGTTTCTGCAGGTGTTTGGTTGTGGGTTTGTTTTGGGGTTTTTTTGAAACAATCAAAACTCAACTGCTTATGATACTTTTATCTTTCAGTGTAGTAAATGAGCATCTTAATTTAAGAACAAGTCTCTTTTAATAATTGTTAGAAGAATATATACATATAAACAAATATACTGCATATATATATATCCAGATATATCCACCATATTGTTGACACTAGAGTGCTAAAACATACATCAATATGAGCACTATTTCCAATACTCATTACTTTTCCTGAAAGAGTTACCACATGCATTTTCCCCATCCATCTATGGGACAGCAAGATATATGAAGATAACTGATCTGTTTTTTCCAATGTCAAAGAGTTGCTCCTAAAAAGCATGCAGAGTTTCGGGTACAAAGCAATTAAAACCACACAAAAGCTATTTTGTGGCTTTAAACTCATTAAAGCTAAATTAACTTCACTTTCAGTGGATGTAGCATTTACTTTAACTCATTTATTTAAACACAAAAGGGAAAACTTTCAAGTGCTAGAACAACCACATTGACAACTGATAGACTAGACTAAGTTAAGTTCTCATTAAAAAAAAAAAAAAATCATCACTGCATAGCCCCAAGGCAGACTTTCAAATTTTGCAACCTGTATGTGGACCATTTATACTGTCAGTTATACTTTAAGATGTGTTATGTAACAGTTAGGACACCCTTTTAGCAAGGAACTATACTGCTTTCCTCATTATGACACAGTACTCCTCAATCTTTAGGTATACACTGAGTTTGTTTTGAAAATTACATTTACGACTCCTTGAAAATAAAGTCTTCATAAAGTTCTAATTTTTAGTCAGTATATGTAAAGGCTAGCATGTCAGATAATGGAGATTATTTGGACCTGTAAAAGGGTATATTCATACAAGCACATATTTGAGGTAAAGTTACTTAAACATTCACATAGAACCTTACTAAAGGGTAACACTATTCTGGTTCCTATTCATGGTTCACTGAGTCTTTACCGGTTCCTGCATTGTTTCCTATTT
Source organism: Syrrhaptes paradoxus (assembly GCA_013400615.1). Taxonomy (NCBI): domain Eukaryota; kingdom Metazoa; phylum Chordata; class Aves; order Pterocliformes; family Pteroclidae; genus Syrrhaptes; species Syrrhaptes paradoxus. Next base: position 130,306 of record VZTO01002267.1, read on the forward strand.
TAGCAACAAGAAAACAAAACACATTCATGTGAAGTATGGGAATCCCATTTTATGGTTAAGAATCTAAAAAACAAGACAAGGAGGAGGACATCATGGAGTGAAAAATATTACTTTACATGCCCCCCAGCTAGCCATGTAGGATCTTAGCCATAATGCTTCATAAAAATCTGAATTGACCCACACAATCTTCAGCCAATCAATCTCTTCAGTATAGTGGGTTTTGAAAAGGGCCAGCAATACTCATTGGGAACAGTACCATTAACATTGCATTCAAAAAAGGAAAACATCGGAAACCAGATCCTTGCTCTCCTACTCTGTTGATATGCTCTAGTATTAGCCAGTGTATGGTAATACAGAAAAAGTCTTGTAGTGATGTAAAAGGCAATGAAGACATCTATAGAATAATGTTCATGTGCAGCCAAAATGAAGAAAATTCCAAAGAGATTCAGGACCCAGGACAAAGTGTGCAAGAAGTTCCAGCTCCTCGGTGTATCTAGGAGAAAACAGAAAGTGACTAACCTTGAATGTCTCAAAAATCTGGGTTATCACAAAATCCAGGCCTAGATATCACAAATTTTTATACAGATTTTTAATCCAAAAATGTGATGAAGTTACTCTTGTCTTCATCTGGAAATAAATACAGCTATTATGCGCTTCTGGACTAACAGAGCATCCTAAAATGGTTCAGGACCATACAAAGCAGAATTATTTGTTCAACCAACTTCTTTCAATGAGAATTATGGATTTTCCATGTTGTAAGGGGAAAAAGGTCATGAAGCACACATCACTGTTATTGCAGTCATTCCATCACAGGTGAACTCAAACTAATTATCTTAGCTTGCTATATAACATATCAATTCACTCTGGATTTACAGAAGAGTGGTATTGTTTCAGATATTCCCAATCATTATGAGGTTTGGTATTTTGGCTTTATAGATTATACTAAAGGTACAGCTACCTATCTGCTATTTTGCCAGTGGTAGATAACTAGGGAAGTGTACAGGAAAAGAAAATAATCAATATCTTCCCTAGTATTCTCCCAGTAGCAAGCTAGAAAGCCTTTCTAATTTTCTTGGCTCACATGTTCTTTACAATGTACCCTATTAATCCTTCCATTAATCTAGGTGGTGCTGCTCCTTTCCTGCCTGCACGTGAACTCTCACAAACCTGAGAAAGAGCACAGCAACCTGAATTTATCTTCGTTTGCTTAAATGTTACACTCTGAACTTTTTGAGGAGGTCAAGGAGCAAATATTGTTAATACTTCAGGACATTTAAGTATTTACACTGTCACACCCGCGGTTGACAGCAAGCAGTACATATTCTTAAGAACACTGAAGTATTGACACTCTGTACTTACATTCTGTGACAAAGAAGTTGAGCATGGTCAGGACAACAGTGTGGCCACTGAACATATAATCTCCACAGGTATGTACTCCAGTCAGAGTCATTCCAAAGCCACTCCATATTGCAAATGCCCGCTGTAGTTTTGCCCAAACATTGCCATACAACTAAAAGACAGTGACAATAACCTTTAGTAAGTTCCAACCGCCAGCCCAAACAGTACGTCCTTGAAGTTAGCTGTATAGCACTGTGTACGTTTAATACCATTTATCATGTTGGGTCTTCTATTAAAATGCAGGTTAGCACATCTTTGAATTTTGCTGTGGCTGTGGGTCACATTAGTAACTACAATTACTAATTGTATTCATCATACCTCCGATGAATAATGGAATTTAGAGCAAGTATTTTGTTGCAAGTAATTTACATACAGTCTGACACCTTTTTTTGTATGTATTTGACCTCCTAATGTCACAGAATCACAGAATGTTAGGGATTGGAAGGGACCTCGAAAGATCATCTAGTCCAATCCCCCTGCCGGAGCAGGAACACCTAGATCAGATCACACAGGAACGCATCCAGGCGGGCTTTGAATGTCTCCAGAGAAGGAGACTCCACCACCTCTCTGGGCAGCCTGTTCCAGTGCTCTGTCACCCTCACTGTAAAGAAGTTTTTTCTCATATTCAAGTGGAACCTCCTATGTTCCAGCTTGAACCCATTGCCCCTTGTCCTATCACTGGATGTCACAGAGAAGAGCCTGTGTCATTGTCAAGCTTCCAATATATTAATCTCACACCTCTTCTAACTAAAAATTAGGATAAAACCATAAAATCCCATGTTCTATGGAATATCCCTTACTAGAAGTGGCAGAATAACAGTAGGGTGGTTTGGTTGGTTTTTTTTTCAAAACCATGTATCCAAGAAGACAAAGAAGTGATTACTTCACTTTCAGCCTTTCTTCATGAAGTCAGTTTCTTAAGAGCACACTTCTCTGATGTATTCTCTCCAGTTTACATTGTGAAATATTCTGAACACCTTTCCTCAAGCAAATATCTCCTCTCCAAAGTGGCAAGTGCTTCTAAGACCCCTAAGAATGCTTTCCTGCATAATAGCAATTAGTGAAGGAGCATGTAGGGGAACAACACTGTTCTTACAAACACACACCTAACATTATGGTCACAACAATCTCCATAATACCTTAAATAAAATTTAAAAAAAAGAGGAAGCAGGAAAAATAATTTAAAGCATTTTAAATTTTTACCTTTCCAGTACACTGCAAGTGCTGGCCTGGCACAGAGAGTGAGGTAACAAACATTGTAATGCAGCGTAATAAGAATACTGTCCCCATGAGGCTGCACAGCCTTCGCAGAAGTATAGACCTGGGAAAAGTACATAGAAATTAATTGCAAGAATATTAATGTATTGTATTTTTAAATCAAGAAAGTTACGATAAAAACATTTGCCCGCACCCCAACTTTGTCCCCTAAGTCCCTTCATCATTGCTGCAAGTTTCACAGTAAAAAAAAAACCAACTTTTTTTTTGAAGTATTACTGTAAAGGTATGGTTCCAACTGACAGGGTAAGACACTGTAGCAAGCTTAGTGTCACCAAAGGGTACAGCTCCAGTCTTCTGCAGCGACATTTGTACTAGCTTTGGCACTCCTAACTTCTGTTGGCAAACTGATTAAAATCAACAAACTGGTAGAAATTTAACTTAAAATACCCACACACGTAAACAGGTTTTCTACCCTTCAGTGACAGCATGCTGCTAGGCTAGCTCAGTCATCCTGTGGAATTTCATTCTTGCAGGATATTCTTATATACAGATTTGTTACAGCATGAGAGCATATACTGACAACTCTCTGAAATAAATACATTCTGAAGGAAATTACATACAATTCCAGTAGAAAAGTAAATTCAGTTTGCTCCTTTGTAAGATTCAGCAATAACTATTCTTGACTAAACCCTCCCTAATACATTTTAACAGGGACATATTAGAAGCTTACAAGATTCTCATTGAATGGAAAGTCTTAAACACACATGCACTCTTGTTATAGTCCTTTCTCTGAATCAAAGTACCGGTTAATTTGATTTTTATATACTGTACCTGTGTTTGTGAAGCAGAAGAACCAACAGCCAAATGTAGCAAAGAATTACACCACATACTTCAGTCATAGCAAAAGCCCATGGTATCCGAGGGACACTAAAAAAAAGGATGAAGCAAGAAAGTTAACTTAAAATACAAAGGCTTAATTTTTCTTTCTAGTCTCAGTATTGAGAATAAAGGCATATAAAGTTCTAACTACAAAATGAACTTGCATTAATCTGACAATAGTTTAAACAAACAAGGATTATTTTGATAGACTGAAAGACACAGAATTTGAATTAATTTTTAATTACATTATCTCCTTCCTAATAATGTATTTTCAGCAGACACTTAGACAGAATTCAGTAAGACAAAGAAAATCTATACTATGTTCTCCTAATTTATACATGTGATTTACTAACAGGATGTGTTCCTCTACCATTGTTTCCCAACAACCTTTTCATTCTGACACAAACTTGCATCATGTCAATTATGCTGCTTATGCTTATAAGAATGCCATGTCAACATAATTAATGAAATACTGCAAAGCCTAAATCCCTAAATACTTCTAATGAAGCAGAACTGCACTGAAAAGTGTTAGAAAAAGTTTTCAAAGTTAGATTTCAATGATAATCACTATATGCAAACCTTTTCATCTTGCTTGTCAAAAGATGTAAGACTTTCTTGCACACATATGGCACCAGTGACAACTTCCACTTCACAATTTCACCAAATACAGATTGATACATTTCAAGAGAAGCTGCTCCTTGTAGTTTTGTGTTTCCCCTGATACAAAGGCGTAGCAAAGCATGCTCAAATGCTAGCTTTGTAGTAATCCCCTCACATCGTTTTGTGAGCTGCTGTTTTCTGACCTCCCCCATCCTCCTGCCCAGTGAATACCATGGCAATGCCCTGGGAACAACATGCAGTAATGTCATAGCTCCCATTCTCTCTCCTCTCTTCCACCCTGCTGGACGTGGTCCAGCCTTGCTGAGTTATATCTGCACACCTATTCAATAGATTAAACTCCTACTGACTTCATGAAAACCATCAATGAAAATGGAAATTACTGGCAGGACTAAGGAGACCACAAAGACTGAACTCTTAAAACAGTTTGTCTTTTAAAACTCTCTAGGCAGTAAGTTCTCTATGGTGCAACTGCACTTCACCAAAGGGAGCATTTATCCCCCCCATTAAATCTTTAGTCAATGACTAGAGTACCACCTTCGCTGCTGTGTCTCTTTTCTGCCTCCAGTGGAATATCTTCGATAAAAATTGAGCAGGTACTGCATAAGTCACAACAGCGTTTTAGTACACAGACACTCTATGATTAAAAAAGATGCTGGTCTACTCAGTCTACTTCAGAGTTTCCCTAAACAATCTTCAACAAACTGCCAATGTGGAGACAGCAAAACTACAGTATCAATGTTATTCCCTTTCAATTTCCTTGCTCATCGGCAGACCAAAATATTCCTTCATAAAAAGTTTTGCTATATCAAGACATGTTAAGCTTCATAGCAGCATCTAGATTTCAGAAAAAGCATAGGGCTGTTTATCTATGCCAGCTGACTGTCACCTTTTTTACTAGAATGAGAGGATGAACAAATTAATTCCTGAGTTGTGATTAGCTAAAGATGTAGAATTAAATATAAATTGGGTAGAACAACAGCTCAATTTATTTTCCCCCAAGAAGACTAAATCTCTGCATCTAAATGATGCAAATTTCCATCTTTGCAGAAGGGTTTACTACATTCTAATTACTATTTGTAGAGGCATCTTCAAGAGCATATGAAACTTTGAGAATTAAGAAAAGACTGCCTATACTTTAACCATCAAGTTACTATTTTGCTTTAAAAGAAAATTTCTTACCTATCTAGAAATATGTCTGGTAGAGGTGGATATGTTTGCATGTCAGGTACGCGCTCATGTACTATAACCATAACAAATGATGTAAACCCAAACACTATGAAGACATAAATACAACTTAAAATCGTCTTCCAATACTCTGGGTCCAGTCTTCGGGTAGAGTGTTTGTTCTTTCCATTTGCATATTGATACTGATCCCCATTCAAGTCAGTAACTGGTCCATCATAGTCCCGAGGTACTTCACCATTGCAAAACCAATCCGTACCCTGCAGTGAACCAACACTTGGGCACACTGTGCCAATGTGACTATCGCTGTTGTAACCCAGTTCTTCCAGGACATCAATATGTTGCTTTTGTAGTTTGCGTATGGACAACATTAGCCTTTTGATATCCCCCAGGACTTTGATTTCCAAAGGAGGGGATCGTAAATCATACTCAGTAAGTGTCAGCAGTGTAATTCCATCTAGCCTGTGTCTATTGCACAAAACATCCACATATTCACAGAAGCCTTCTTCCTTCAGCCACTTGGCCACGCTCTTGGTAGTCCAACGTTGAATGCAAAGCTGGTTATTGCCTGCCATCATCCTTCTCTATTCGCCAATAAAATTGACCTGTTATATATTGGAGAAAGAGACAAGACCTAAATGTTTAACAAAGATCACTGAAACACCGGTGTATTTTGTTCAATTTTAGATGCTTCATTAGCCAAAGGCTAAAAACCAGACATATAATTTGTTGGGTAAGTAATCTTAAAATGCTTTAAAAACATTTTTATTCAAGTAAAACTAAATTAAGATTCTCTCACTTGTTTCCAAATAGAAATTTAAAGCTACCAATCAGCAGAACACTTACTAGATGCACCCAGTTTACTTTCATTCTTTTGTTAAAAAAATAAATAAATCCGAGTTTGTCAATTACACTAGGCAATGAAAACCAAAGATTACTCTGTTCAAATACCAGTTTAATCATTAGTCTTTTCCACTATTTGCAGTTCATAAACTAAGCAAGAAAATACAGCCTGCAACCACGTAAAACTGAATTAAAGTGAAAATTATACATTACAGGTCCAATATATTCCACTGTTTTAAAATACATCCTGAAGCTTTGGTGGCATGACATTTCCCCCCCACCCCTCTGAGGTAAACCTAAGACTAGGTATCTACAATAATATTGACCTGAGACATCTTCGTTGTATGTTGCTGGTGCAGTCATCATCTTTCCATTTTTGTTTGATCTCAGTAATTAGGGTAGATGTTTATTATACACCAAATCCTTTAAAACATTCAGCTTTCAAAATAACATTGCTAGAAACTAAGCATTAGCTTTAATTCCCAAGCATCTTCAGAAGTGATGTGGTAATAGACAACACAATAGCACTCCAAAACTAGAAAAGATGTATTCTCTTCATACAGATTTCTCAATAATTGTTCTCTTGACTCCAGAATATTGCTTGAAGGAAGGCAAGACATCTCAGCAACATTTTAGTCACATGGAGGTGACAAGTCACCAGAACAACTTAGAACAACAAATAGAAAAAAATTAACCACAGCACGTTACGTGGAATACATGAAAAAAAAAGAGAGGCTATCAGTGGTGTAAAAGCAATAAAAAGCTTATTCAATATTTAAGACCCACAGCAGTGCAGACCGGATTTGTGCATAACTTATATCTGGTGGCACATGTACACCTACCATCGAAGAAACAGCTACAATTTCACAGATCTTTTGGACTTGAAAAAAGATTCTAATTAACTAGAATGCTTCAATCATGCTAACCAAATCTCAGAAAATACAAGGTAGTACCATACACTAGCGCCACATACATCATTCAAGATTTTCAGAATGAAAGCAATTCAACAGTTTATTTAATCTATTAATTAGCTTCTGTATATAGTAAACAGGAACTCAAAACCATCATGAATATTCAGCACAAAGTTTTACATGTTTTCAGGGGCACAGCTCTTACAATAACTGAAGCTCTTTCCTTCTCACTTCTCTTTTTAAAGAGGTACTGTACCTATTGTTAGAAGTAGCTCAATTATTGGATGCAACTTCTTCTTCCAGCTTACACCTAACAGTACCACACACTATTTTATTCCATATCAGAGAGCGTTCAGTTTGTCCAACTAGATTACCCAACAGTGCAAAAGAAATAGTTCAGAAGGAAAACGAGCACACAAATCCAAGCTGCCCTTCTGAAATAATTAAGGGAGGGGTACTTCTAAAGATACCCTCGAGCTGACTGTATATTAACATGTACTTCATGCACAGTTTTAATTTCTCAAAACTCCATACACAGTCAATGTGCATAGACGCTTTAACACCATGATTTAAATGGTTGCCAAAATATCCATAAACCACTACTAGAATCTCTACATTTACTATACTCCTCCATATAAAAGGGTATTTTCTCATTTCTGTGTTATCTTACTAATTTTTAAAGTTCTGCTCAAAACAACTGTAACAACAATTTTGTTTACATAGCTGTTAACAAAAGAAATTATGACATTTAATTTGTAATTAATGATCAGTTAATTGACCTTTCTGGTACTATATATTTTTATGTTATTCCAGTAAAACAAACAAACCTGAGTTGCTTATCAGGACTTCCAGATTTCTTTACTCAGAAATACAATGAAATATCGAAAAAAATTCTTAATCACAGTGTTTTTTATAACACTGTAATCATCACAAGTGTTCTAAAAGCAGTGAATTGAGACTTACCAAAAATACACTCAACTTACTGATTTGTCTTCTAACCAAAACAACTTCTGAGGGCAAAGGCAGGAACCTCTTCCTAACCTATGATAATTCTGATTATTTGTTGCACATCAAGTAGCCTAACACCAGCCCACTGTTTCTTCATCTGGCATTGCAAAGTCCTGCACGAGGGCCGAGGCAATCCCAAGCACAAATACAGGCTGGGTAGAGAATGGATAGAGAGCAGCTCTGAGAAGAAGGATTTGGGGGTATTGGTGGATGAGAAGCTCAAAATGAGCCGGCAGTGTGTGCTTGCAGCCCAGAAAGCCAACCGTGCCCTGGGCTGCATCAAGAGAAGCATTAGCAGCAGGTCAAAGAAGATGATTCTCCCCCTCTACTCTGCTCTCGTGAGACCCCACCTGGAGTACTGTGTTCAGATGTGGGGCCCCCAACATAAAAAAGACATGGACCTGTTGGAGAGAGTCCAGAGGAGAGCCACAAAATTAATCAGAGGGCTGGAGCACCTCCCCTATGAGGACAGGCTGAAAGAGTTGGGGTTGTTCAGCCTGGAGAAGAGAAGGCTCCGAGGAGACTTAATAGCAGCCTTCCAGTACCTGAAGGGGGCTACAGGAGAGATGGGGAGGCACTCTGCATCAGGGAGTGTAGTGAGAGAACAAGGGGTAACGGGTATAAGCTAAAAGAGGGTAAATTTAGACTAGACATTAGGAAGAAATTTTTCACTATGAGGGTGGTGAGGCACTGGGACAGGTTGCCCAGAGAAGCTGTGGATGCCCCATCCCTGGAGGTGTTCTAGGCCAGGCTGGATGAGGCTTTGAGCAACCTGGTCTAGTGGAGGGTGTCCCTGCCCATGGCAGGGGGGTTGGAACTTGATGATCTTTAAGGTCCTTTCCAACCCAAACCATTCTATGATTCTATGATTGCAAGAATAAAAATCAACTCTTACCAAATGTGCAATAAAAGTGACTTTACAACACTGAGTAACATACCCATCAGAGGTCACTACCCACTGGGCCGGACCTAGGAGAAAGTCTACATTAACCTTAAGATGCACCTGATAGGACCTGCTCCTGTTTTTACATCCTGTCAGAGACTCGACACTTAACTGGAAAAGACAAAGAAATCAACGAAAAAAACCCCCGCACTTGCCCAAAGCATGAACTATTTCACACAGCTGGTAGCTAATTGAGTCTCAACAGCTAAGTTCAGGTTTGTTGACATGGCAATTTCTCTGAACTCAGAAACTTTCTTCTCCTTCAGACTACTCATTTAGTGCCACTTTTATAGTTTAAAAGGTGAAAAGCACTTTCCCTAATAATCTTAGTGCCACAGATCTCTGTGCCCAACTGCTCCTGTTTATTCCTGAAGCTTAAGAACGCTACATAACACTTCCAACACTACCAGTCTGTAGCACTAAACTGATTAACACAGCAGATGAGACAAACTCACCTAGATAACTGCACTTGTCTTCTTAAAGAAAACAGCACTAAAGCCTTTGCCTTCTACATTACCAGTATTACTGCTGAAATAATGAATAACATTATTTAATGACGAACAACACGCACGAGTAACACGGGTCAAGCGTCAGAGAGCAAAATATACTTTTCGCCTGACATCAGCAATGCCTTTAGCCAGCTAGTTGATTACTTTGCTGCTACTGTGACTTTATATTTAGTCAGCTCATGAGCAGTACGCATCATGTGTCCTGTTTCCCTTTTTCCTTCCACAGCCTTTCAATTAACAGCACGAACACAACTGAATATGAATTTCATACGCATGTAAGTATTTACCCTTTTTAAAGAAAAATGTTACTTTATGAGCCATGAACATTTCTACAATTCAGGGAGGCTGAGTATACCCTGTTAGCACAATATTTTTTCCTAGATGCATACTGAAATATGGAAGATTAATCTCTCTAAAAATGATTATCCACAGTTCTATTATGTTTTCCTCTGCTGAATTACTGCCAGTCAGCCATTAAGTCTGTAACTTCCTAGCATACAGACTTTGAGTCAGCATATTGAGGTAAAAGTTTGTAAAGTTGAATATGATTATCACTACTCTAACCAAGGGAAAGTAGCATTAATATCACACTAACATGAGGCTGCAATCCTGTTACAGAAAAAAGTCCTCAACTACACCAGAATCACAGCTGAAGGGTTAAATCAGACCCTACTGATGATGTCTGTAGCAGTTAGCAGAACACTGACTGGACTTGTTTATTCCAGATGCCATGCAAAACTCTACCAGCACCATTACTGCTTCATCATGTGTGCCTGGGAGAGCCTCTGTCTCTCCTTGCTGACACACCTCTTGATTTTTTTCCCAGCTAGGTTCAATTCTCACTATCCTGGAGATGAATGTTACGAAGGACACTGAAGAACTATCAGATCTCTAGTGATTTAACCTACATTTCTTTGCGAAGGTTTCAAGCTGAAGTTTGAATACAGGCAATTCCAACTCAGCCCCTACTTCGCTGCATCTGCTAGCCTAGGCGCACGACGTCTCACACCTAGGGGACTACAGCTCTTCTTTAAAAAGGCTGCTGCTTTGCAATGTGGACAAGACCCAGGTTTGAGGCCTTGGCTCCCCAGCACAAAAAAGCCATACACAAAAATGCTTGCTGAGACAGCCTGCAATAATAAGGCTACTGTCACATATCAACTTAGTAATGCTGTGCCGAAAAAAGAACTTACAGCACTGCCTTGTTGTGCATCAAAAGTCTTGGATACTCTGCTGACCTGCATCGCAAGCTTGTCCCTTGTTCTGCCTGAAAACTCTAAATTCTTCAGTGCTTATTTAAGGCAAATAGCACCAAAGGTTTCATTGCCGTATCGTATGCAGTGACTTAATCCTTACCTTCTAATTGCCACTATATATGGTACAATATCTTGTAAACAAAAGCAGAAAAAGAACACTTGAAAAAACAATACATCATTTCTCAAGGGTCTGTTAATATAATAGCTACCATGCTATATATAAAACTGATCAAACAGCACAATGCCCACAATGAGAATGAAAAACTGGATAAGTGCTTTCCTGAAGCAAAGCATACAATAATTTGAAATGCAGAAATAATTCCTGTAAAACTTGCATTCTGTTCTACTTAGTGACTTTGCTATCAGAGCTGTTTCATAAATATTTCTAGTAAGTGAAATTATCAGCTGTATTTTAACCATACTCAAAGGTCTTGGTCCTATTTATGAAGGTAAGATAAGAAGTCTCATAAAGTAACACTTGTTTAGTTCACTGTATGTCTTAGGTTTTAAACCATGAAGGAAAATGTGCTTTTCAAGAATTATTAATTGAAGTGCTGCATTGTGGAAAATATAGAACTTACACTGTAAAATCAAAGATCAGCTCCATATGCTTAGAAGACACTGTCAGAACACCTCCATGCAAAACTAACAGCAGCTATATAAAGTCCTGAAAGATTTTTGTCTTAAGAACCACTAAGTGGAGTTCCATACTGCAACTAGCTGAACAGAATACATACTGCTCCCTGACTTTTACACCCCATGAAACCAAATGGATTGTACTATACTCAAGTGAACACTAATAGCAGCTCAACCCCTAATCTACTAACCAGCTAACAAAACCTTTTTTCATCCTACCACCATAATTCAAGGCACACACAAGTGATTTTCAAACAAGTGATCAAGTACTCCACTGCTTATCTTGAGAGGTAATTTACAGTATTTAATATTTGTACAAGATCTTGAACACTTCACATGCTAAATGGCAAGTACTTTTTTCTCCAACTTCAAGAAACAGTATATCCATCTCCTAACAGAATGTTTGCTGCTCTTTATCCTTAAACAATTTAGTGGTAAAACAATTCAGTTTTGCTTTTCCCCTTTTCTTTCTCTCTTTTCTTCCCACACACCCATCTTAGGGTGGAAATAGGGAAGACATCCATCCCAACTCTCAATCCAAATTAATATCAGAACAATATCTGAAATGAAACTGTGTTTGTTCTTACTCTCCAGTAATCTACAACCTGATCTTACCAGTCTAGTGAAAATCTAGGAGCCTTCCTCATTTTAGATGCATTAAAATAAATAAGAAATAAAAAAACTTCTAAAAGTTATGTGGCTATCAAAAAAACATTTATAATGTAATATGGTTTATGGCTCTCAATCAACTTAGCAGGCTGCAAAACCGAGCTCTGTACAAAGAAAAGTGATAGCATAGAGCCTAAACAATTGCAACTCCTAGGCCAAGCCGTGTTTTTAATTGTATACTACCAAAAAAACCCCTCAACCAGCCAGCAAAAAGATCACATAGAATAACAAACAAGACAATTTAAAAATATTGCTCTTTACAAATCTACAGAATGTTTTCTTCACATCTAAGTAGCACTTTTGCAACAAAAACTTACAAAACTTCCACAAGAATTTCCTTCCACTGGGTACAAAAATCACTGGGCCCCAACCCTGTGAGTTAATTCTGCTTTTTTTCTATATCACAGAAAGCAAAAGGAAGAACAAGACCACAAGAATATCCTTACCTTTGATATCCAGCAAGACGCACCCCCTACCAAACATGAGAGTCATTTAAATGCCAGAAAATGTCTCATTGAGTTCTTGCCACACCAGAGCACAGCACGATCAGCTAGCTGCTCTGTGGAAGTGGCCCGGACACCGTGTCCAGCTGCACAAGGGAGCTCTGTGGAGATGAAGCATACTTAGTGCAAGTAGAATCTTCTGTCAAGTCATTGTACAACACAAAATGTGTGTAAGGCTTTTATAAAATGAATTTTGAAAACTGAAGCATCAAATACAAAACCATGAGACCACTTAAACTCGAGTTACAAACCAATAAACATGTGAACATTAAAACTGCCTCTCATTTGCCTCCTCTTCCCTTAACTTACAGAGCTGAAAAAACCTACCCTCTTAAAGTACTATTTTTTAAAAACAGCAATCAGCAATCATTAACTGAATAGCCCCAGAAGCCACCAAACGCATTAGCAATGTAGACTTGAGACTGGGTGGTTAACCTCTCCTGCAGAGTTCTAACTTTCTAAACACACTCAGGCCTTAAACTCCCACAAAATCTGTCCCCCACAGACAGACTCCTCCATTTAATCCTGAAAGTAGAACAGCATGTATGCAAACCAATAACAGCACTTTTTCATGCTGCCTTGTTAACTCTCAAATTCTACATGCTCAGAAATTTTTTTATTCAAAACTACCTTGCCCTCAGAAAACCCACCAGTTTCGTGTACCATCGGCAGAGAACACAGTAAGTTCTCACCCGGTACAACTGTTCTGATTTTTAACAGCAAGACTGACACAAAGCACAAGCACTGGGCATCCTTTCCAGGAACGATCTGTTTCCTCTGCAGGCTGACGCAGGAACGAAAAACTGAACGATTTCCCTCTCCTACCGGCGTGTACAGCAGCAGCACCCCGGAGCCCCCTGATGCTTCTTCCTCCAGACCGCGCCGCGGACCCGCCGCCGCCCCCCGCACGCCCCGGCCGGCTGCAAACGGGGCGCTCTGCCTTCCCGGTCACTGCCGGAACCGAAAACTGACAAAAGTTCAAAATAAAACCTACGCAACCAGGCACAAGGGCTAAAGGGCTTAATCCTCTCCATGTCAGAGGAAATAAGCCAGAATCACACGCGATTTTCAGTCTCTCAGCAGCCTGGTCTGTCCCCAGCTGGCACCGGCACCCCGAGCCGCGCCCGCAGAGCCCGGCCAGACCGCACCGGGGATGCGTCCACCCCAGATAGGCGCGTTTAAGACGGTGAAGCGGATTTTAGCGCAAACAGACAATGCAATGGGCTTTCCTCCCCAGCCCGCGGCAGGCGAAGCTGCTGGAGCAAAGCGGCCCTTTCCCTCCCGGGACCCGCGGAGCCCGCCCGCAGCCCACGGCGCACGCACGCCGCCCCTAGCCCCGCCGCCGCAGGGGCAGCGTCCGGGGACCTAGCAGCTCCGCGGCAGGCTTCCAGCGCCGGGGCGGCTCTCCGCGTCCCCGGCCGGCAGCGGGACGGCCCCGGCGGGCCCGGCGCCGGGCACCGCTGCAGGGCCACGCACGACGCCCCCTCAACGAGGAGGGGAGCACCACCCCGCACCACCCCACACCTCGCCCTACCTCACCGACCGCCGCGGCAGCAGCACTAAGTAGCGGGGCCGCAGCGCCCGGCCCCGGGGCGGTGGCGGCGGCAGCGGCTCCTGCGCGCCCTCCCTCTCTTCTGCGGCGGCGGCGCCGGCCACCGCCACCACCCCATTACCCGTCCGGAAGTGGCGGCCCGCAGCGCCAGCGCCTCGCGGGCAGCGGAAGGGGCGGGAACGGAGCGTCGGCAGCTTCCGGGAGGGGCCGCGGCGGCGAGTGCAGGGAGGCTCATGGTGTCCGCAGGTTACTGCTGCCGTCGGGCTGACCGCGGCGGGCCGGGGGCATAGTGCAGGGCCGGGCTGTGGGCCGCGGGTCTTGCGGACACGGGCTCCGAGCGCTTGAGGGGATGCTGTCCGCCGGCGCCTTACCCATATGCAGCTACAGTGACACAAGGAAATTTTGCATTTCAAAATGCTTCATAGCTACCTTAAGTTGTCAAGTCATGTAGCAGTCCAGTGCAAATGTTCATGATTGTACAATCTCAACTGTAATGGGCTATATCCATTTTAAATAGATCAAATACTATATATTCAGAACAGAAACAGATAGTAAGTACTTCTGCTCCTTACCACATGCTCTGATCCTGCATCAACAGAAGCAGTCTGTTCCATCCTGCTTTTATTTTCTACACCAAATGACAAATAGTTTCCCCAATGCATTGCTGAAGTTGGAAGGAATGGTTCAGTTTCTTTGCCAGTTCAGTAGCCTCTGCAAACAGTATAGGAATTTAGTGCAGTTTCAGTCCTCACAACATTCCCCTTTTTTCACATGCACTCCATGAAAAACTGACAAATTCATCAATGACAAACCTTAGAACACATATGTATGAAACTGAAAAATAAACAAAAAAATAAATAGACTTTGACTTCCTGTTGATAATGGACCTGTTAATAAATCCAGTTGGAAGCTGAAGTCACTTTTCTTACTGCAGGTCCATATGGAGTATGTATTCAAAATAATTATCAGTTATCTGACAAGGAAAACAAAATTTTAGGAGAGCAAGGCAAGCTGAGTGGTGCCGTCGACACACTGGAAGGAAGGAAAGCCATCCAGAGGGACCTGGACAGGCTGGAGAAGTGGGCCCGTGAAAACCTAATGAGGTTTAATAAGGCCAAGTGCAGGGTGCTGCACTTGGGTCAGGGCAACCCCAGGTGTTTATACACACTGGGGGAAGATCTCCTTGAGAGCAGCCCTGCGGAGAAGGACTTGGGGGTCCTGGTGGACGAGAAGCTGGATATGAGCCGGCAGTGCGTGCTTGCAGCCCGCAAAGCCAACTGTGTTTTGGGCTGCATTAAAAAAGGGGTGGCCAGCAGGGAGAGGGAGGTGATTGTGCCCCTCTACTCGGCTCTTGTGAGGCCCCATCTGGAGTACTGTGTCCAGGCCTGGGGCCCCCAGCACAGGAAGGACGTGGAGCTCTTGGAGCGGGTGCAGAGGAGGGCCACTAAGATGATCAGAGGGCTGGAGCACCTCTCCTATGAGGAAAGGTTGAGGGAACTGGGCTTGTTTAGCTTGGAGAAGAGAAGGCTCCGGGGAGACCTCATTGCGGCCTTCCAGTACTTGAAGGGAGCCTATAAACAGGAGGGGGAGCGACTGTTTACGAGGGTGGATAGTGATAGGACAAGGGGGAATGGTTTTAAACTAAGACAGGGGAGGTTTAGGTTAGAGATTAGGAGAAAGTTTTTCACCCAAAGGGTGGTGGCACACTGGAACAGGTTGCCCAGGGAGGTCATGGTTGCCCCATCCCTGGAGGCATTCAAGGCCAGGCTGGATGTGGCTCTGAGCAGCCTGGTCTAGTGGTTGGCGGCCCTGCATATGGCGGGGGGGTTGAAACTAGATGATCACTATGGTCCTTTTCAACCTAGGCCATTCTATGATTCTATGATTCTATGATTAGTTTGAACAAGACTTTGTGTTTCTCTGCTGTATGCGTTCTTTTTTTCTGACATGAATTCTTCTTCACCATTGCCAATCACAACTTTTTGCACACTTATAGGTGCCAAGTTGGTACCATTTACAATACATTGCCACATTTGCTTGTATTTGCAAAACTGGTTTAAGCTAAAAATGTAAAAATAACTAAAAACAGAAAGTAAAAACTGCTGCAAAAATAACTGTAGCAGACTACAGAGCTGTCTTATCACAGAACAGGTCACCATGTCAGTGACTTAAGCATAGTCCTGCAGCTAACTCACCTTCTCAATGTCATTCTTGTCCTTTTTATGGGGGGTGCCATTTGTTAAGAGTGCTATGGCTTTGTTATGTGTTTTTTTAACATAATCATGTAGCGCAGTCCTGCAGCTCACAAGAGTGCATGAAGGGAGCAAAAATGAAAGCAGAAGTTTCCTTATCCTGTTTTTTTTAGTGCTGTTTATAGCAAGACCAGCAATCCACCTACAAATGACTTCCCAAATCCAGTCTCCAGACTTTAGAAGTCCAAGCTGGAAAATCAGCTGTAGTTATATATACACATGAATGCAGGACTATCTGAAGTTTATAGGCCCTAAGGTATGTTATATCAGCAATAGATTTCCATGCAGTTAACCCCTGGCCAAGAGTTGCATCTGCAGTAAAAGTGAAGATAACAGAGACTGGCCATGCGTCATTGGAGATAGCCCTGTGCTTGGCTATGGAGGCTGCTTGGGATTGTTTGCAGCAGCAATTTGGCCACCTCAGCACTGCAGAAAGCCTCTATGGGCCATTTCTGTCTGAAGTTATCACTGCTAATGGCATTTTTCTGCTCTGCCTAGTTTCATCACCTAACAGATATTTCAAAAATTACCAAATTAGCATGCACAGGAAAGTGATAAAGAGCACAATTTAAAACTTGTAACTCTTAGATGAAAGCAGACATGCAATAGCTGCTTAGCCGCTGCACTTCAAAGCTGAAAAACTACTTCTCTGTGCTAACATTTGATGTTCTTTAAAAGGGTGAATTATCTAAATAGTTTGTGCTTTATTTAACAGAAATTTCCAATAAGCCTCATTCCATCACTTTGAGTTATGTCAGTTCATGCCATGTGACATGAAGGCATTGATGTAAGTTTGACAGGCTGTGCCAACGCTGACACGTCAGTCTGAGAATTTATGACAAATTATATGTTACAGATATTTTTAAAACTACTGCAGATTGCCAAGAAGAAAAGTCTTTAAAATGTGTAATTACACTGGGTGCATCTTTAGACTGAAAACAATTTATTCAGTTCACAGAGTTATATTGATTCAATGTTCAGGCTGACACCTAATAAAAAAAAAAAAGGGGCAATTTACACTGAAATTTCCCAGCTAGCTCCAATTACGATATATAGCAAAGCAAAATGAGATGTGTTAATGTAGTGGGCTTTTTTTTTAAACACACTGTCATTAAATAATACTGTTAGCATTTAATAATTTGAAATAATCTATCTCAAATAAATCTCAAGGCCATACGCAGGAAAGAAAGACCCCAGCTGAACAGAGGATTAATTGCTTATGGGCAGTCTCTTCCAGCAAAGAATACAATATGGCAGAGGGACGATTTTTCCCTAGAAGTGCTAAATGACCTAAATAATGATTTTTTTTCTGGGCTTTGCAGTGGGTTTTTTTTGGTAATCTCTTTTTTTTTTCTTTATTTTTTTTTTTTATTATTTACAGGTCAGGCCCTGTCTTATAATTTCTTTGTAATCTCTGTACTTGAGTTGAAACATACTTGGATCAGTCCTGTGTGAACTTTCAAGCATCTATGTTATCTTTGAATTTCTTACTCCTGTAATGGAAGAAAAAGGGACTGACTGCCTAAGAACTAATCAAATTAGTGAAACATAGTTCTTTTTCAAGGCAGAAAATAAGCTTATTAGAGGGAAAGAAGAAGAAAAAAAGAGTAAACTCCATGTTCTAATCAGACAAAATTGTTCCATACATTAAGAATACATTAAAGTTGTAGAACACTAGAAAAATGTCTCACTTAGTATTGACTTAAATGTACCGCAATTCAGTTAGTTCAAGTCTTCTTCAATAGCTAACCATCCCAAATAACAAATCCTGAAAACACACCGATGAATGAAATGAGTAGACTTTTTGCAGCTGGAGATGACTAGCTCTACAGAATCACAGCTAGCTGAACTTCCATGCTGTAACATTTTCACTATAAAAACTTTCTTCTGTCAGGATATGTGAAAAGAGTTTGATTTTGGCCCACTTTTCACTAGAGAGATGGAAAGGTGTCACAGACACAGCATCAGTTAGTACTGACAGCAGTACTGCAATGGAAGAGCCTCCATGAATGTGGTTTTGACCACTGCACATTTTCCTGGTGATGCCACGTAGCATGCTACTAGAGCACTCCATGGCAATTTACACTGTTGCCACCTAGTACGTTATCAGCCAGGGAATGTTTGATTTAGATTATTGCACTAAGTCCTACCTACAAAGTAATCACAAAGGCACTCATTAAAAAGATGCTTTCTGTTGGGTGTTCCAAAAATTGATCATGCATTAATTTCAACTGAAACAACAACTATTTTACGATCATGCATAACTGGACACAGATGTTTGACTTACAACCGTTCACCATCCCAACAGCCAGGAAAACATCCAAATTCTTGGAATCTCAAGAAATCCCTACTGCACAGAAAGCTGATTTTGCCTCTATTCAGTGTGACCGTGTATCAGTTTGTTGCTTTTTATGTCCATCCTTAGTAGCTTTAAAAGGGCCAGGAAAGAAGCAAAGCTTTGGAGAGCCACACCATCTAGACAAAAGGTTACACCTGGAAGGAATGTTGGGCCAAATTTGAGGACATTCATGCTTTCCATGATAACAAAGCTAAGTTCATGCTTTCCATAATTTTGTATATAAATAGCCTGCATTTAAATGCTAAAAACTAAATTCTTCACAGAGTCAGAGAATCCTGTTAACACGAGAACAAAAGGCGGCGCTGCAGGAGCCAGGAGGTAATGGAACAAAGCCTTCAGCTTCACTTGGGAAAGTCAGCACTTCTGCTGACAAGCATCTCCAGCTTCCTGGGAGTTTCACGTCAGGGTACATCTCAGGAGAGGAAAGCCTGGCTGTTCTGGATTGACTCACAGACCTGATGGTTAAATCCTGTGTAAATACATGTAAGAAGAAGTATATTCTGAGGCATCTGAGCCCTGTGCCATGGCAGAACAGCAGGCAAGGGAGAACACAGAGTGGGAGGAGATGGTCTTGTTCTTTCTAGTAAGGTTATGTCCTGTGGGTAAATGTGTAATTAAGCTGGTCTGAAAGCCAGATTTCTGCCTCTTGTCTGTTTCAAAGACAGCTCCTGGCAAAAAAAAAGAGACAGTAACACAATTTGACTGAAGTCATGTTTACAGACTATTAAGTGTTTAGAAGATGCTAGGTGTGGAAAGCCAGAATTTTGAAGCAAATGGACTTATGCTGTACAAATGTTGGAGGCACACAGGGCTTGGAGAACATGCTTCTGGAGCTCATATTTTTGTACTCAAAAGCTTTCATGCTGCAGATGAACTCTTAACTCTTAGTCAATGCATTTGAGGTAGAGGCCCATAAAAGTTTTACAGCTGAAAAGGACCAGAATTATGAGTGTCACCTTTCTAACAGGACATAATTGGCAACAAAAGGGCTGGGCTTACATTTAAAAAAACTGCTAGTAAAGCCTCAGGTTAAGCTTCCACCCAGAAACCTGGGAAAAGTAAACTAAATTAAAGGACTTCACCTGCTCAGTCAGTCGGTTTTCCTCATTCATAAGCACAAATCAATCAGCTTAAAAAGCACTAGTTTACCAAAGGAAAAAAGAACAAAATAAAGGACAAGGTAACATATTAAGGACATATACATAGTGCTTGAAGTATAACTTTAACCATTTTTGCAGTTCTGTCCTCTGCTGGATCTGGCAAGCTGGTTGCCTCACTCAGAGCAGAGCCTCGCTGTGTGTTCCACCGTCCCCCTCTAAATGTGCACTGCAGCACTGTTGCTTGCAGTTTCTCTTATTTTACCTGTTAGAACAGAACATGTATGGCAATAGGAACTAACAGTCTCTTTGTATACAGGAAGCTTTTAAACAGCTTACTCTCTAAATCCACAGAATTTTAACAATTTCTGCTTCATAAGAAATTCAAAATGAAGTCACTTTTTTTTTCTTGCGTATAAATTTTGCCCTCTGATGCTGGAAACTATTACCTTGTATTAGGGTGAACTCTCATCCTCAGTACTCCTAAGCACAGTTAATTAGTCCAGACTTTATTACCTCATTTCAAATGGCTCTCCATGATATGTCTCTTGGTAAAATAAAATAAAGCACACCATCTCTCCATCATAGTAAATCAATGCATGTAGAATAAAGGTGGTTCAGACCTGACCAAGGTTTCTTTCCATTCATTGCCCCTTTTCTACAGGGCTTAATAACAGCAGCAAGCTTCTCCTCTTGGGTCACCTTCTCTTCTGGACTCCTTTGGTAGAGGAACTGTGCTCTGCTTGTCAGCTGCTAGACTTATGAGGAGCATCAGCATTCCATGTCTTTTGCCCTGTAGCTCCGTCACTGACAGCTTTGCAGCCCCGTGCCAGGAGTCCCACAGCCTGCATGCCAGAAACACAGGCACTGCTGCGCTTGAAAGGACCCGCTAGTATTCCAGTTTGACATTATGAGTCTCTTAACACATGGCTCACCAGACCTTCCTATATAAACTAACTCAGCGGTGTACAAGTTGCACCTGACAACCATTATACACACATTCTTTGTTCTCTTCTCAACAGAGGGAGGTATCGTACAATACATGGCAGGTATTAACACTGATGAAATCAGTGACTGCCATAGAAAAGATTAAATGTATAATGTACAGTTAGGCTCAGGTAATTTTACTTGGTGAAAAAAAAAATAGCTTCAAGAAATACATTTCTCTACATCATTGGTGATAGGCGAGACATCATCATCTACTTGGTGTTTAACCTCCTAGTGACCATGTCCGGCTGGTGCATTTCTGACCCTTTCACAGCTATACTTTTAAGCATCTCAAAGTAACTGGGAGATAGCTGCCATACCTCTTGCACTGGGCAGGTTTCTGTTTTTCCTTTATTGAGCTTTTAAGCACTTGTGATGAACAGCCAGACCTCACTGAGGGCCGCTGCTGCATTGAGGACACTGCTGAGGGCAGTCCTGGCCATGTCTTGGTGGGTGTCCTGCGGGCAGGGGGCTGCTGCCGTGGGCATGCTGCTGCATGGCAGAGCAGTGAGGCCCTGGGGAGCCCTGGGGAGGAGGCTGGAACAAAAGGAACCAATAAAGCCTGGTTCAGTGCATCCGTTTCAAATGGCTGTGCCTGTCAAGGCAATGCACAGGCAAACAGCCAGCCCTGGGGAGAGTTGGGAAGAGTCTGCAGAGGGGGACCAGCGTGGCTCAGTGGCTGGAGCTGCTGCCTGGCACCTGCCCCAGCCTGTCTCCCAGCCTCCCCTGTGACCACCCCAGGGGCTGGCAGTGCCCCAGCTCACAGTGCTGTGCCTCTGGCTGTGGGAACAAGGTCTCTTCCTGGCTCTCGGCATGTCTGATGTGGAGGCACCGGGCCCCCGGGGGCCTGAAAGCACTGGGGCACAGACAGGGGATGTCCCCACCCTTAAAGAAATTGAGCAGCTCCTGAACACTGGACGGCCCTCCTGCAACCATGTTGATGAAGTATGGCCTAATCTCTTCTTAGGAGACCTGTAAGTACAGTTTTATGGACACACCTCCACTATACACTCTGTTAGTGTGCCTCTTAGGTGCGGCTTCAGATAGCTCATAATTTTGTTAGTTGCTGTCATTTACACTGTAGTCTGTATGGTTTCCTAGATAAAATTATGACTAGGTGGGTCCTGGCTTCTCGGTTAGCCCTTAGAAGCAATGCATGGGCTGACGCTCCAGCAAACAGCTTGGGAGATGCAATTGCAGCGCTTCTCCTGCTCCATAAATATCTCTGCACCCTTGATTTGTTTGTGTTTGTCTTTTCCTTAGAGTAACAGCTCACAACAGATTTGTTTTGTGGAAGATGGGTGTGACCCATGTTTTAAATGCTGCCCACGGCACAGCGTACAGCCACGGAGGCCAGGACTTTTACGGAGCAGCCATTGATTACTATGGTGTACCAGCCCATGACCTCCCAAGCTTTGATATAAGCCAGTTCTTTTTCTCTGCAGCACAGTTTATCCACAATGCTTTGAACACACCAGGAGGTACGAAATTATTGTTGGTCACATTTTTATGTGAGTTGGCAGCCTCATGTAACAGGTCAGTTGACACAAGAAAAGGGATGAACAGTGCAGGAGAGAGACCTGGGCAGAGAAGAAAGGAGGCAGAGTAGAGAGTAAAATATCTGTAAGGAAAGACTGGTTTGAACAGGGAGAAGAAAAGCATACATTTAAAATGGACACCCTTTTTGAGACCCTCTTATAGCAACTGTATTTGTAAGAACAAATAAATAAAGAGACAAAAGTCCTGATTTCTACAACCACTGACCGCATGAAGGGGCTCATATATTGCGGATGAGATTCCTGTGTGAACAGGACCTGCAGGGCTATGCCCCCAAGGAGATTTACCTTTACCCAAGGAGATTTATAGCGTGTTGCACTACAGACTGAGCTTCTTGCACTGGTGCAATAAAATACTAATTAACCTGATTACATAAAAGACCATTTCTTAGCATGAGCAAACTGGCATTAATCAAGCCACCTCAGTGTGTATCACAAGTTCTGCCTTCAAAAAGGAATTACAGTCACAACAATTTGCCTTATTATGCAATGGTATGAGGCCAGTCATTCTTCTTGGTGGCTAATGTGTTAGTGCCATACTTTCAGGCCAGATTTTAGCATTATTCTTAACCTAAGTAAGCCCCTCTGAAACCAATGGGTCTAATTTTCCTCTTGCTTACAACAGAACAACTTCATTACTTCAACAGGGTTGTCTTTGATTTACCAGTGTTTCTGAGATGAGGTTGGGATCTCATGGCACTTCTCATACAAGTGAGTGTAACAATTTCAAATTAGACTTAATTGTTACCAGTTCATGTGATCTATCAGAAGGGTAAGAAATACATCATTTTTGTGGTGTTACTCTGACCAAGCTGGAGAAGGCAGAAGAGGTTCGCCTTCCCTTTAATTAAACTTCATCCATTGTACTGCTTCTTTTCTATGGTTATAATTTTTTTTTTTTTTTTAACCAGCTAAAATTTTGGTACATTGTGCAGTCGGAGTAAGCAGGTCTGCTTCCCTAGTCTTAGCATATCTCATGATAAATCACCACCTCCCATTGGTTGAAGCCATCAAAACAGTGAAGGAACATCGATGGATTTCACCTAATCGTGGCTTTCTGAAACACCTGCGAAACCTGGATGTTCAGCTACGGCAAAAGAAGGACTGCTGAAAGGCCAGTTTGCCCATTTATGTTCATGTTTCTGAGCTTCAGCCTTCATAGCCATTGTGCATATACAGCTTCCTATGATCAACACATGTTGAAAAAATGAAGAAAGTTATGCATCAAAGAAAAAAGTCAACAGAACTGTAAATAGATTAATTCTGAGAGCTCAGTTCCTCCAAGAGCAGCATGGCCAACGTGAGCACTGTAAGCACTGTGTGCTGCAGAGCTGCTGTGCCTAGCATGGTGCTACCAAATCACCCCACTGAAGTTAAGGTGGGTTAAGATGGACCGAGTTTGTTTCTGGTTCGTGCTGATGCTGGAGGCAAGTTCAATAACTGCATCTAGCTGTACAGTATGTCTGAGTCACCTTGGGAGTGTAACATAACCAGATTCCTCGGTTTGATTACAGTTTTCATGTGCATGTTCCCATAAGAAAAGCTTTTTGTGTTTCCGGCCTGGTGATGTGGCAAAGGGCAATTTTGAGGAGTGGGCACAGCTACAGAAACATTCCTCTTTCACTGGTCTGCCAACAGAGATGGGGCTACAGAAAACTGTGACAGCCTGAAGACCCACGCTAGCAGAATAAACTGTGCAGCTCTCTCTGCAGTCTCCGGGTCAGCAAACCCACAAACCTTTTCTTGTGTAAATATGTTTTCAGCAAGATAATGTATATTGTGTCTATATTGAGGACATTAAAAAAAGATGTCAGATCTTCAAAGCATTTTGTAAGCTTGAACTCATCAGTTCACTCGCCTTCCGAATTATCCCAAATCAGTTCTGTGTAAGAGGCTTTGAATCATCCCTGGTTTAACATCACGTGGGAACTTTGTTAGCTTACATCAATGGCTAGGCTTAATTGATACAAATCAGTACTAAGCTATGTTGAGAATGTCACTCTTCCTATCACCAGTTAATCGGTACTTAAATGAATGTGATTTTTAATACAGCAACAGCATTTGAAATTTATGCTACCACTCTGCCTGAAAATTGGCTTGTTGCCTTTCAGTGAACCATGAAGCAATAATCAAATCCATTTTTGCCCTTTGTTACTGGATTGATTTATTGATTAGCTGGCCTTATAAACCTTCCCTGCCAGATTAGATAAATACATTTCTGCTTGCTTGTTGCATCAGCTTGTTGCTGCATTTGAGGCATCAGTTCTGATCATTTTCCTCTCTGCTGGAAGAGACTTGTAAGGTTATTAGAAGACTTAAATGACAGTGACTTGTGGGTTAACCTCCTCCTTCCTAGACCCCCATTCTCCTTAATTCTTGCAGAGGTTATGAGATGAATGCTGATTCTACCTAACACTTCTGGGAATGTAGAAATCCCTCCCTATTTCACTGTACACAAATGCTTTGCAAAATAAGCGTATTTAAAATCCTTCCAGAAGTCTATTTGACTATCTGTTCAGATTTTATTAAATCTTGACAAAGAGCTCGACTGACAACAGAAAGAGAAGACATTGTAATGTAAAAAGATCAAATAGAAAGTCACATTTAAAACCCAGCAGTGCTAGGACAATCTTTATATCTCACAAACCAGCAGTGTAGTGAAGAAGCTGGGTTTGCTTTGAAGTTCTCTATTAGAGTTAATAGGGATTTATCTGAGTTAATATTTCATTATAATTTCTATTTCATTCACATTACAGTAGGTTTTAGTCTGGAAACCTTTTGAAGACATGGCATTGAAAAATCTGAAATTCATATGAGTGAAATAATGCATCTTAATGTCTTTAGGCTGAGCAAAATTAGACACATGTAAACAAGATTAATGGAACCTCCCATCAGGATAATGTTCTGCATGCCCCTGAACATCTGTCCCACAAAGCTACAGCTGTGAAAGCTATTCCTGTTGTAAATTAGTACCTGCTCTCAGAGATACTGCTCATCCTGGGAGAGTATTGTTTCACCAGGGGCAGAGAAGAGAAGAGTAGGGAGCGAAGCTGAGTCGGTATGGCATCCATGCCACCAATGACATGGTAGTAGTGATCTTGTTCAGCAAGACTTACTTAACCCAGTGGAGGGAATTAATTAGTTAGAAACTCTTTTCAAGGGCACTGGCAAATCATACAAGTGTTTTTAATTTGTTGTCCGTATTTCCTGCCTGCTTGTATTGCTCCCTTCCTTATATACAGTTTAGTGTTGGCTGCAGGTCTGCTCAGGAAAAAAGATTCTAGTCAACATAAGCAAAAGCAGTAGAATTAATCCTGTAACTTCTTAAAATGGAAAACATTGCCTGTGATGTGCTAGGAGGAAAAGAGACCTTCTCACCTGTCACTTACACTACCCATAGTTGAGGTCATGATGTGACATGACATTAGTACTTCACTGTTTTCCACTACCAGCAGAAAAACTTGTGTTTTAAATACTGGTTTAGCAAGTTAGACTAAGGAACCAAAACAAAAGAAAAATACTGCCTTTCCAGTGGCACTTTGTTCAGAAAACTGCACATCTGTCAACAGGGTCTACACAACGTGGGAGACTAAAGGCACTGCATGTCAACTCCTAGCTGAGGGAGGGTCTTATTTCAAAAGAAGCTGGGTACCTGTGAGCTGGCCGGAGCCCCTCGGCCCTGCAGAAGTGCCTGCGTTCCCTCCCAGGAGCCCACAGGAACTCTCCATCCTGAAGATCCAGCCTGACCAGGAGCTGACTCTCTTCTGCCTCCTCTGAAACAAATGGGCACACAGGCCTTCCTGCCCCAGGCTTGCCTTATCATAGGGTCTTTCCTCAGTCTGTTCTTAATTCCTTTATCCCTTTTCAACTATTTTTTAGTGTTTAGCTGAAGAATGCATCTGACAAAGCCCCAGCAGAGGGCATATGGTTCAGGAATGAGCTTCACAGAATCACAGAATCACAGAATCACAGAATNTCCATCCTCCTGACACTCACCCTTCATATATTTATAAACATTAATTAGGTCACCCCTCAGTCTCCTCTTTTCCAAGCTAAAGAGACCCAGCTCCCTCAGCCTTTCCTCATAAGCTTCTCCCGTAGGAAAGAACTGTGCCAAAAAGAAGAGCTAGGCCCCCTCTGAAAAAGATCTGAAAACCAATTTTTTGTTCTTTTGAGAGCAATTTTCATGTAAGTCCAGTTTCTGAGCCACCTTACCAAGTGGGTCATGAAGGCTAGTGCCAGCTCAGTGGAGGCTACAAGTGTGTCTGCAAGCAGAAAGCCCAGTGAAAGGGGCTGTCCCAGCTACAGTTGTGGCAGAGTTAAATCTGCCTAAAGCAATCACAAAACCACAGTGTCACCTGAAGAGAGACATGTAAAATTCCAGTGGAATCTTCACTTACTTTTGTTTTCCAGTACAAGAACTAAGGGCATCAGACAAAGTCAGTAGAAACCAGGTCTGAAACAGGAGGAGGGGGTTTGGGTGTGTAATGCCTTCCCAATGGCTGCTGCAGAGGTAGAAGCCTGTAAGCATTTGGGGGTAACTGCAAGACTTTATGGAACAGAAATCCATTTGGGGTTACCAAATACTTAGAAACTCCATCCAGATCTGGAAGCTCATGAGCTGCAGCCCACTGGAAGCTGGGAATGTGTTAGAAAGTGGAGTAATTCATGTTTCTGTGTTCTTATTTTGTGTAGGCATCCACATACAGCCACAGTCAGATGCAGGATAGTGGGCTCGATGGACCTTTGATGAGGCCCAGGACAGCTGAGGCCCAGGATAGCCCAGGATAGTTGCACTTGTGGTCTTTAGTTTGAACTCCCCTCCAGGATTAGCTGTCCCCTCTTTCCTGGGAGCTTATTTTAGAACTGGGTCACATGAGGGATTTGAGACTGCATCTCCACTGCGTTGACTGACATTTCTGTCACCTGGGGAGCTCTGTGCTGGCAGGCACAGCAATATAGCTTATGTAGGGGAGGGGAGTAGTGGGTTATTTGCATAAGATTTGTTTAATGCAGATTTTTCATTTTTGTGGCTGTTCCCCGTTCCATCAGGGAGGTAGTGCTGAGCTGATCCAGGGAGGTGTCAAGGCGTGTGCTGTATTTAGAGACAGCCACCTGCTGTCACATCAAGTGTCAGCAAAGAGCATGCTTCAGCAAAACAACTCCCCTGCAGATTCTGCAGCAGCGGCATCCAGACTGCTCTGCCCTGCCTGAATCTGTGTGCGGCCACCAAAGGGGTCAGTGTCTGAAGACAGTCAGACCCAGTCAGCCCAGGAGTGCTCTGAACCTGGCACTCCCTCTGCCCAGGAACTGACAGATATTTTGGACAGCTGCATGGCGGAATTAAATCACATGGGTGAAGAGTGGCCTAATCTCTACATAGGCGATATGTGTTATTTGAGGCTGAGCTGTTCTGAAGGGTTGGGGAATACAGCACTTGTTAACATATGCTGTCCAACTACTTTATTTAGTTAGCGTTGTTAAACTTCATTGCCTTAAAATAGATTGAAGATTAGCATAGAAGAAAGCAAAGGACTATTCATTACAGAACCTACAGAACAAAATAAATTTAATTAAAAAGAGAATAAGACTCTATTGCTTTGCATTATTTTATAATTATTCAACATATAGATTTTATAAATGCTGCAACATTTATCATATAAAGCGCAATACAGACTCATGATCCCGAGTAGCCTTAAAATGGAACTATGATTGGGTTTTACCTTTTTCAGTTTAACTGTAATGGAAATTTTCATATTAAAAACTATTCTAATTTTCCTCTTTGTATGACAACTTCATTTGCAGTTGAAATTTCTGACAAAAAATATGGATATTCTGAATGACAGCAGACTTCACTGTTTATTTCTCAAACTTGTGTGGATGGTTGTTCTACTATGGAGCATGGAGAAAGCATGCAGTCATCTGCATTCAACATGCCTAGTGTCCCATGTTATGCCAAAATGAGCTCTTTCCACCACTAGCAGGTTCAAAACTTGCTGAAATATCAGGAAACTCTAATTACAGTAATTCCTAAATGAGACAAGCAGGAGGAACTAACAATCCTTTGGCTAATTGCCCATTGATTACAGCTAAAAGTGGACATTATTTTAGCGGCAAAAATGAAAGTGTAAAAATGAGCTAGATGACCCAGGGGAAATAAAACCAGGTTTTGTAAATGCAGATTACTAATTTTAGCCTGCTTCCTGATCTCACTGCACTTCTAATCAGGAGCGTGACAGGCTGCAGACGAGGCACTGGTGGGCACCCAGAAACACGGTTGTACTGGTCTGGTCCCGGCTGGGGAATGAACAACAGAAAGCAGCACAACATGCAGCTCTTCACTGAACTTCTGCCATGGTGACAAGAGTGGGAAACCAACCTCTGCCTTTCCAGTTCAACCTTATAACTATACTTGGAAATTAACTTTTTAACTTTATTAGAGCAAGTTGGAGACATAAGGATTTGCAGAATGGAGCCCAACAGACAGTAAAAGCAAAGATTTAAGGTTCTATTAAAAAATCACTGAAATTATGTTGTCTTAAAACCATCATTTGATTTTAGACATTGTCCTAAGTGCAGTTTTAAGACCTCATTTTAATGCCTGTGGGTATACATGCTCCAAATTATTCTTGCATGTTTATTTTCAATCACATTTTGTCTCTTGGAGGAAAAAAAAATTGAATGATGGGAAAAAATTTATAGATAACAACAGTATGTACATGTAGTAAGGAACAGATGAACTTTGAGAACATTCAGCTAACAGGAATAGAAATTGGCTTGTTTGCTAATGCAACAGTTGATCACTAATACTGAGTTTAAATACAAAGAGTTACAGACTGCAGTCGTTGAAACTGGAAATTTATCAAGTGCTATAGAAGGAATTTTCTTTATTCCGCCAACATCAGTAAGACAAATATGAATACCTGATAATAAGGTTTCATGCGATCTTCCTGAGGTGGAAATGGGGAACAGAGAGAGTATTTGCATTTAGGGCCCAACCCAATACTCAGTGAAGTCAATAAACATAGGATGTTTCTGTCACTGAGCAAACGTGTGCTGGCATCAGGACTTGTACCATAGCTACAATTACCTGAGGCAGTACCATAAGCTGCCACTGCTTGTTTCTGTGGCACCAGTTATGTGCAGTTTCTGAGGAGCTACTTGGAAATTAAAGATCAATCTAGAATTAAAGCTGTATTTTATAAGAAATATTTCTCCTTATGACTCTTAGCAGAAATTTGATGGTTAGCCTCTTCAAATGTGTTAAATATCTCTAGTAAAATAAAGTAGGGATGGGTGACTTTACATGATGTCTTTCATCCTGGAGGACTTTGAAGTGGTCAGTAAACTGATTATTAAATATTTGTCTGGCTATCAGCCACTGCTGATACGCAAGGCCAAGGCCAAGATCCTTCAGGTTGGAAGGTAAAACATTTTTTAAAGTACTACACAATAAACACAAGGGCACAAGATGTAAAAAATCTTGCAGAAATAAAATTTCATGCTGAATTTAGGTAGGCAGGTTTGTCAACCGAAGTGCAGCCAGATTAGCAAGCCTAATACCACTCCAGCAAAGAACCATCATACAATTACAAATTGAGGCAAAATGGTTACAGACTATACTGAAACCTAAGTGCATTCTTTCAACATACATATTTCAAGTCCAATTATAGGAGGACCTGAGCTACCTCATTAAGTGAATTTTTGTAAGGTGTTTGGGCCAGTAATTCCCAACATGTTTGTAGTCAAATGGAGCCTGTAACACTTGTTAAATTCAGAGGAAGTTATAGGCAGGAAACTGTCTTTGCAGAAGTGAAATTACTTAGAATTCTGCATTTTCCATATTTATTTTGAGTATATTCAGAAATCACAACCTTTTACCTTTCTTTTACTATGTTACTCTTTCTTACACAACATGTCTTAATGCATGGTGGGTACTAGGCTCTACACACAAGAATACATTACAAAGCAACAAGATACCTTCAGTTGCTTTTTGTTGTGAACCTTCATGCACAATTCTCCACATCTCCATAGCCCATAGTAAGGAATACCCGAGGAGGCTTGGTGTCACCCATGCACTGAATGCAGTACATTTCACATGGGGAAGCAAAGAAGACCAAACTTTCCATGGCCAGGAAATGCATTATTATGGAATACCTACAGAGGTAGGACTTGGTTGACTTTCACCTTGGTGCGTATTTCCATACCACCTCTGAGTACATTCACAAGGCCAAATGGTGAGTCCCTCTCCTGGTGGTAAGCCGCTGCTCTTACACAGCACTTTCATTAAGCAATTACAAATTACTTTAGCAGCATTAACTAAGCCTCACTGAACCACTGGGTTAAATCTAATTATCCACTTACAGTCATTGTCTTCATTGGTAGGTGGGAGGACAGCAAGATCCCAAAAGATTAGGAGTAACCCACAAAACTATGTCCAAATCAGTGGCAAGAATCACACATGGTCTACTGGTAATCATCAGAGTGTATCTTCTGTAGCATGAGAGAAAAAAAAGCAATTATAAAAGGGAATGATGCTATATTTTAGTGAGTGGGGGAAAAGTTCTGAGTTCTCAGTTGGAAACCACTGATTTTTTAAGTTTTTCTGTATTAATTCATCAGAATACACAACACAAAAAATTTTTACTTTCTGGTTTGATAAGCAGCCAAAAGCTGCAAAGAGCTACAACAGAGACATGCCAATTGGCCATTTACAAACCCTAACGTCATGTGTTTTCCTCTTTTTCTGGATTCAGATCTCTAGTAACAAAAAGTGGTTCTTGATTTATGAAAGGGATGAATGTAATATCCTTGGAGGCTACTTTATCTCAGCTGCCATAAATTGGATCTCTCAGAGATGAGATGAGATGTGAGTGAAGCAGAAGTATGAACTTACACCATCTGTGATCATGGCAGTATTCCGTGCAGCGTGGAACAGCGCTACATGTATTCATTTCTGTTTTGAAGGGGAAATCTTGGTTCACAGTATTTTTAGAAAAAGCAGATCTTCTTCCCTTGTGCTAGCTTACCTTATGATCTTCTGTCACTTTCCTCCAGGCAGTGCTATCCAAAGAGTTACCAGTAGTGAGCAATTTCATCAAGCTGCAGGATTTAGATATTGAACTGAGATACAGTATACACCTATATGAACTCTTATGAAATGAAAGAAGATCAAAGTGACAGGGAGAAATGTCAGACACACAATCTGAATTTGAGATAAAGATGAAAGGGTCATGACCTAAAGCTTTGGCATCAAACCTATCTTCTCTGTTTAGGGGGCAGGGGAATTCTGAATGTCATATACTCCAGTCACCCCTCAGTCGTTTGGTTAAATGGAGGCAACAAATGTGCTAGATACTCCTCTAGGGTACATTCCTGGTTTGTTGTCCATTCTGCTCATTAAAACTCATAAATCTCAACTCCAAGAGAAAACAGGCCCTTGTTGAAAGTTAAAGCTCTTAAGGATGTCCCTGGACATAAAAAGATGATAACCTGTTTTGCTTCATTGCGATAAGCAAATTAAAAGGGGGAAAAATGTTGTTCAACATGTACAAGTCATCACCCAACTGGGGGACAGAATTTTCTCACCCTGGTGACAATAGATGTTCAGTGGCTGGGGACTTTCCAGAGGTACCTTCCTCCCACCATGCCCTCTGCCCAGATTTATCTTAGCTTTATGGACCTGAGAATTACAGCAAATATAATAAATTTTCAGCCATAAATTATCCTTCTTTTCATGCTCAGAATTCCCCATTCCCACCAAAATTCTTTTTACACAAACATTGCAGTGTCTCTAGCACTAGTGAACACAGAAAGAGTCGAGTTCTCTAATTTTACAGGAATATTTCATAAAGGAACTGTACCTGTAGAATCATAGAACCATAGAGTGGCCTGGGTTGACAAGGACCTTAAAGATCATTTAGTTTCAAGCCCCCTGCTGTGGGCAGGGTCGCCAATCACTAGAGCAGCTGCCCAGGGCCCCATCCTGCCTGGCCCTGAATGCCTCCAGGGATGGGGCATCCACAACTTCTCTGTACCTGTATGCTGTCTTCTGTCAATGTCTCGCAAAGAAAAGGGCACTGTAAAGATAAAATATTAATCAGACTTTTGAAATGACTACTCAAATTGGCAAGCTAAACTAGACCACCCTGGGGTAGTTCTCATCTTAGAGCAGGTCCTAGAAAAAAATTGTAGATGTAGACTGAAGTCCTAGATATGCAGAGGTAAAATACCTGGGGAAAGAGGCTGGTGGCAATTCCAGCATCTCAGCAGAACTACATAGCATCTGCCCAGAGCTCATTTACCGCATACATACATTTCTGTGCAAGATAACACAGCACAACATCAGAACACCAAATTAATCCTCTGGGAAACTCCTACCAAAAAACAGCGGTGCAACCCGGGGCTGAATTTGCCCTCCTATTTCCAAACAGAGAAGTCTGCCAAGGATGGCATGGCCTAAGAGGCATACAGAGCTGGCAGGCTCTCAAGTGTCAAAATAGAACCAGCACCACCGGCCACGTATGTCCTGGGCTTCGCAGGCGAGACACAGACAAGAACAACAATAAAGTTGTCTGGTGGAAAAAGCAGCTTCCCAGGATTGCTCTAGCCACGGTGTAACTGTGAACAATCCGAATTGGCAAGTATCAACTTTCCGTGTGTGTTTCGCTTAACACAGGCTGCCTGCAGAGAACAGCTCGGGCAGGCTGATGCATGCTTGTTATCGCCAGCGTAAATATCTCTGCCTTGTGTTATTGTGGCACAAAGCAGCTGGACCATTTGAAAATAATTTAAAAAGCACTATAAAATTAGGGCTTCAGTTCTCTTATTTTATGACTTTCACGAGCAGCCATTGCCTAGAGAGAAATTATCCTCTTTATTTTCAAGGCTAAAGGTTCTTTTAACATTCATCAAAATCAAAGTGCACCCTTGATAACACATTGAGCTGTTACTTATCTAGTACAGACTCTTTACCTTCTGCATAATAACACATCTGAGATCTCAGTTCTTCATATACAACTCATTTCATGGTGTCTGCTGTTGTTCTCACCAAGTGAATTTGCATAGTTTCAGGAGAGGCTGGCTGATGCCCTGAGACATATTCTTTCCATAATTCCTAATTTTTTTTTTAATTTCTAGAACAATAGTCTGGAGTGTTTTTGTTACTGACCCTTCTATAAAAATGGTCAATTACCTCTTCTGGCAATGGATTTGCACAGACTAATTAAGCACTGTAAGTGAAGATTTTCAAGGGCACATGTAGTACTTAGGTGTATGACCTGATAGACTCCCCTTTCTGCCTTTGAAAAATCTCTCCCCCATATATATATTAAAAAGTCTTTGATAATTTTCTTTTTTTCCATTCTTGTTTTCACAGATTTCTTTACTAAACTCAAGAAAACGGTGAGTGAACCAAAGGAGCATGACAAAATGTAAACAGTACAAAGGAAAAGCCATTCTTTTTTAGAAATAAAAAAGAAGCACAGCTGTATCAACCTTACTTAAAGCTCAGATCTGAAGGGTTTAGGAAGAGACACTGCATGAAATTCTCAGCCTCAGACGTTGCAAGTGGGGAGTGGTGAGGTCCTGCACATTATCTGTGCTGCGGCTCAGGAAAACCTCTGTTCTCCTCTGTGATGTTTAACCTGCCTTAGGTTTCTGTAAGAGACTGATCACATTATCCAGACATCAAATCAGAGACTGAAGATAAACATTTAGATAGTCTTAACATTAGCTTTGTTCTCATGATTCTCTCTTTGGCCAGGATTTTGTCTTTATTTCCTCCGAGGGTAGCAGGCTGCGTTCCTGTGCCAAAAGACGGCACGCTTTCAGATCTCTGCAAGTGGGGCTGGTTGGTGCTAATAGCTCCTGCTGTGAAAGCATGTGTAGCCACAGAGAGGAGCTGTAAAGTCAAGATGCAGCATCCTACATGGAGGAGATGTAACCAGCCAGAAGGTAGGCTGCACATGTGTGAAGAGAGCCTTGCCACCATGCCAGCACCCCTGCTAGCAGAGGGAACCTGAATTTTTAACTGTAGAGGTCTTGCCTGTCATCACCCAGTTTGTGATTCATCAACAGGAAACTTAAGCTAACAGAGGGCTGAGATGGAGTTAATTTGGTGATCATTAATGTTTATGACCCTAAGAAGGCAGGAAACGGGACAGGTGTGATCAGCAGACCCTAGCACAGTCTGCTGTCTCCATGGAGGAAGAAAGTGGGACAGGCATTTAGTAAGTCAGGATAAGAAGGCACCTCTGCTCTGTGGCACGTTTTTCTGTTGCAATAGTCAGCAAGACTGTAAGCACCTTCCTGTGTCTAATGGTCTCAGAAACAGAGAAAAGGGCCCAACTGCGCTAACCTGGCTTTGGGCTCCTGCATTTCAGACCAGATTTGGCCTTTGGATTAGGACCTGCCTACACAATTGCAGCCCTTACTTGGGACAATGGTCAAGAGTAAGCATCAGGAGAAGAGCAGAGCTCAGTGTAGCCCTCTCAAGGCCTGATCCAGCATCACAACAGCGATTGTCTCAGCTGTGCAGGAGCTTCATCCCTTCTGAACATACCTGTTCATGTGCTTTTTCCCTCTTGGGTGTATACACCTCACCCAATAGAACAGAAACAGAAAACTCCACAAAATCCCTTGCACCCAGAGTTTTCATATTCCAGGACAACCCTGAATTTGCCTTTATTTTGGGAATAAACTATGTGTGCTGAACAGTTTCTCACTATTGTCTTCACTAAAAAAGACAGCAAATTGATATTTGAAGTTAACGCTTCAGTGCTGAAAGGGGAGGATTTTACTTTGAAGCACGGAGGGGAGCAGATGTCTATAGAGTATGTTTCCCCCATACACACATACCTACTAAAACCACAATGTGTAAAGGGTATATGCTTGCCCACCTCATGTCCAGAGCAGGATTAAACATATCTTGGAGGTGCTTTGACCTGGATGACCAGCCATTGGAAGCCTGGAAAAAGGACCCAGGTTGTAGGATGTCCTGAACAAGGCAGATTCAAAGTAATTTTGTGCTCTGTTAAACTTATTAATTTTCAGGAAGGCATGTACTTCTGAATAGCAGGTAGGACCCCATAACTCAGAGATGGGCAGCCAAGGGCAAACCCATCACAGCTGTTTTTAAAATGAATCTTAAAGAAAACACACAGCTTAACAAGCACGCATTTTGAAGCTGGATCATTATAGCCTAGCACTGGGAAGCTCTCATGCTCTTGAGAGAGCAGAGTTAAGGAATCACAGAAAGATAGGCACATGCCTTTTCGTGACAATCAGGATCCAAAGGGAGTTGCTGGGTTTGTAATTTTTTATTGCTATTTTTACAATACTCAGCATCTGTAATATCCAATTTAGTGAAGCCCCTGATACGCGGCACCTAGTGAATGATCACTTTTGAGCATTCTTTCAGCAGGATCCCCACAGACCTCACTGCTTCCCACCAGGCTGAGGCTGATCCGCTCCACTCACCACAAGGTGCTGTGGCCTCAGCTGTCACATTCATTCTTGGCAAACTCTGCTTTCTTACTGTGGTTACTCTATCTATCAAGAATCAGTCAATGTTTTCTTTTTTTAAAGATGCTGCTGGTCATTCCTGGAAGAAAATGAATTTTACTGTCGCATGCCTTGGGCTCCTCTAATTAGCCTTCAGGGAATTTTTAAACTAATGACATTGTATTTGTCAAGCATAGAAACTTTTAATCTGATTTTTCAAGTGGATCCTTGCCAATGGATCCTAGCCACCATAGCACTTAACAAAACACATTTGACTGTCCTCCATGCAATATTTAGGTGAGCTTATTATTGAAATGTTAATTCTTGTTACCTAATATCTTTCTCTCCTGGTCAATAAAGGCATAGAGGTATATTGACAATGTTATTAAAGTTTTTATGACTAGAAGTGCACAAGGCAAATTATATGTGTGTATATACAGCTTCAGAAATGAACAGGAGCAC
Organism: Syrrhaptes paradoxus; assembly: GCA_013400615.1. NCBI lineage: Eukaryota > Metazoa > Chordata > Aves > Pterocliformes > Pteroclidae > Syrrhaptes > Syrrhaptes paradoxus. The sequence continues at coordinate 166,650 of VZTO01002267.1, forward strand.
ACACCTTAAGAAATCTGAACCAAAACACTATCTGAACAACTCACCAGTTTGTCTACTAACCTCATGATTTCTTGTACAGCAGCATCAAGAAACATCAGCTCAACAGTACAGTTCTTTTTTTTTTCAATTTCAACATCCTATTATTTATTTTCAATACTCTTTTAATTTCCTGTGCTAATACAGAGAACAAAATCCTAGATTATTAATTATGTCACAATGACTCCTTAACGCCCCAAAAAGCAAACAGCTCATTAACCATCCACTTTTGGGTACCTCCGTAGTTCTAGAGGACAATAGTGCACTATTCCAACCATTAAGTTTGGCTTGACTGTACCAATTGGGTCTTTTGGACAAATAATGCTGGATTCACATTTCAATTACAAATTCATTTCAATTATTACTGCTTCTCCAGAACTCACAAAAGCTGCAATTGTGCCATGTAGAAAGGTTGATGACTACACTTCAAAGAACAGATCCTCTTTCACAATTTTCTTTTCATCTTTCAAAACTACCTTTCAAACATAATTATTATCTATTTCTTTCAAAAATGCATAGTTCAGGGCAAATTTACTAAACAAATAATGAAATACAAGTATTATTGTCCATTAAGCAACTGGTATCATCACACCACTCCTCCCCAATCATAAAAAAACCACAGTTGTGACACAAAACTGTGCAAATGTAACTGGATTGGGTTTGTGTGGCAGGAGTTAGATAGCAGGGGAAGGGCCTATTGGGGTGGCTCCTGTGAGAAACTGCTAGAAGCCTCCCTCACTCCAAGTCGGACCCGCCTCTGGCCAAGGCCAAGCCAACCAGCAATGGTAGATCCGCCTCTGTGATAAAACATTTAAGAGGGAAAAAAAAGACTGCTGGGAACCTGCAGCAGAGAGAGGAGTGGGATGTGAGAGAAACAGGTACGCAGACACCAAGGCCAGAGAAGAAAGGAGGAGCAGGAGGTGTGCCGCAGCAGAGATTCCCCTGCAGCCTATGGTGAGGCAGCTGTGCCCCTGCAGCCATGGAGGTCAGTGGTGGAGCAGAGATCCACCTGCAGCCATGGAAGACCCCACACCGGAGCAGGTGGCCGTGCCCAAAGGACGCCATGAGTCCATGGGAAGCCCACACCGGAGCAGTCTGTTCCTGAAGGACTGTACCCTGCAGGAGGGACCCACACTGAAGCAGTTAGTGAAGAACTGCAGCCCATGGGAAGGACTCATGCTGGAGAAGTTCATGGAGGGCTGTCTCCCAAGGGAGGGAGTCCTTCCCCTGAGGAGGAAGGAGCAGCAAAAACAATGTGTGATGAACTGACCACAACCCCCATTCCCATCCCCCTGTGCCACTGGATGGGAGGACGCAGAGAAATTGGGAGCAAAGCTGGACCCACAAAGAAGGGAGAAACGTGGGGAAGGTGTTTTTAAGATTTGTTTGCATTTCTCATTATCCACCTCTGATTTGATTAGTAACAAATTAAATCGATTTTTTCCCAAGTCGAGTTTGTTTTGCCCATGACATAATTGGTGAGTGATCCCTCCCTGTCCTTGTCTCAACGCACAAGGTTTTACCTTTTTTTCTTCTGATTCTCCTCCCCATCCCACTGTGGGAGGAAGGAGTGAGCAAGCGGCTGCATGGTGCTTTATTGCCAAGTGGGCCTAAACCACGACAGTAACACAACAGAGAATGCTGGCACAATCAAGACAGCAGTCATAACTGTCTACAAACCAGATTTACCCTCAGTCACTTTTCATCTTCTCCCCAGTACTACAGGGTATCATGAAAAGAAGGAACAGCTCTCCACAAGTAAGACAAAGAGATACGAAGGCTATGACAAACCACCTGCCGCAGAATCTTAAGTTCGTACATCCTGTCAGCAGAAACCCAACACCAACATTATCAAAACAAATAATAGGATTCCTAGGTGTTGGAAGGGATGACTGGAACACACACACTTGTAACATGACTGACTACATCTCAAACCAGCAGTCCGGGGCTTGCACTTCCCATCAGAATTCACAATCTGACGGCAGTCTTTTAACATGGCTTCTCAAAAATTTTATCAAGGTGCTCGGAAGAGAGCATGCAACTCCTTTCACCAAGTATGCAACCAATTTTAAGAAAAGCCAGGTTTCAAGCACTGATGTCTACATTTCTGTAAAAACTATTTTCTAAAAAAGTGTTACTTGAACTATTTTATAAGTACTACAGTATTTTAGGATCACATCCTACTTGTCATCTCATCCCATAAAGAAGTGCCCTTAAAACACATGTCCATACTACACAAAGCTTTATTACCGTTGTCAATCTTACTGCCAGAGAAACTGGCATTTTCAACCTTTTCTTCAGGATCACTGATATTCTAACTGATCACAAACAAGCTGCCACAGAGGAACATCACAGAGGCCCTGGATCACTGTCTACAGAAACCATGCACAGCTGTACTTCAATTTCAGTGGAAATAACATGGAACTTTTCTTACAAATTATTTTGATATTTGAGTTTACTATGTAACAATAATAGTTAATCTCATTCTCATCTTGCAAAGTTCCCTGATATGATTAGATAAACACCTCATATACTGCTATTAGCTTCAAAGTGCCAAAACACAGGTTCACAAGCTTGTAAGAGTGCATCTCCTTTCCTTTTAGGTTGGAGGACTTTGATATGAAACGTTCAACACAGTTCCATCTGTTGGGCAATTAAATTAATACTCTTCCTACTGGTGAGTGAGTAGCTTCACTCTAGCCTCTCCCCCTTTGTAATATAACCAAAAGATCAGCAACAGGACAATGTGAAGACAAAGGCTATGACTACGCTATGCGTGATGACAGCAGGATCAAACAAAATCAGGCTCAGCTACTCAGAGCATCCCATAAGGACATATTTACATCTCATTTTCAACAACTAAGTAAGATTACCCAAATAGGTGTTTTGTCACCATCTCCCTTGTATCAGTACACGTTAGCCAACAGAGTAAATGCAACAACCTAAGCTTCCCATTTCTGTCTGATTAAAGGGGAGTTTTTGAAAAAACAAAATGCTGAGTTGGATTAAAAAAAAATGGAAAAGGAATTACAGTTAATTATTCAAGAATGTAATCTGCAGATTGAGCTCCATACGCAGAAAGTCCCCTTATTTTGCAGCATACTGGAGCTTTAACTGCAGTTTAAGAAATGTTGGCACGTAAAGGGGGAAAAAAAAGTTAGTATTTTTTCAGTTAGGCATTACTATTTAATCTTATAAAGGGGGCAACACGCAAGTCATTCCATTACTTCTCAGGAAACCCGACAAAACAGTATATTGTTGCTGGCTGGCAGCCATCATACTATCCTAGGGCTTCTTAAAGGCGTAACATTATGAATTCTCTGAGGTTTGATAAAGCACTGGAAGTGTAAAACACATAAAAATGCCCGGTAGCTAAAATAACTTTAAAAATAAATTGCATGATAGTAAATAGGTCTGGTAAGGAAGGCAAAGAACCCTTGCACAGCCTGGCAAATGCTCCAAGCCAAAACAATTCCAGAGTATCAACAAGGCTGAAAGACACACCATGAGTTTGCACTGGCATCACCAGGAGGCTGTTTATAAAGACAGACAAATGGAAGGAAGGCTTCTCAACTACAATTCTGTCAAGTTAAACTACTACTAAGTGTAACTTTAAAAATGGTCTCCAGTCAATCACAGGAGTTCCATGCAATCTCAGAGCCTGCGTTTAAAATCCAGCATAACATACACATAAGGAGAGAAAGATACACACATACGGACTAGCATCTAACATCCACTGTGGTATCTGCAGCTGACATGAAAGCATCCACATTTTTGGAACTTCAGAGTCTGAACCACTGCAGTGATTAAAAGGCTGTATTAGGTTTGTTCCTTTCATATGCTAATAATGACATCATACCTTATCTTATATGGAAAATTTTTCCAAAGGAGTCTAAGAACTAGGCTAACTGGTCACCTGCATATAGGAAGAAGGTTTTTTAATCCATCTGTGAAATAGATTTCTTTCTGTTCCTTAGTCCTGTGAATAATTACTACTGAAATATTTATAATGGTTTGACTTACTTTTTTTAAAAAAGTAAACAAATAACATAGTTGTTGAGGGAAGAAAAAAAAATCTGCAAAAAAAGTTTTTGAGCATACAGGAAGCAGCCCTGGACATTTATGAAGTGAAGCAAGGTAAGGCCCCTGCTGGCATTTTGGGTGCAGGAGGAATTCAGGGCTGAATCCTTCACAAACATACCAATGCAATGTAGCCTAGTGCACAGTCTCCCTCACACAGCATCCCAGAAAAGAAAAAAAGATGTTTTAAATACTCTATGTTCCTGACATATATCCAGCAAAAGATGTTATAAATACTCTGTGTTCCTGACATATATCCAGCAATGAGATAATAAATTATGTAACTATTTCTGTCTATATAGACCACGCTCCCTGTGTTTTGACATCATACAGCCCAAAAAATACCCTCATGTTTTGTAGTGACATGCACTGAAAAGGAAAAAAAAAAAAAAAAAAAGTGTTCTGAGAAAAAAAGAGATCTCCACATCAACACACGATTCACAGAATGGTGAAAACATGCATTTAAGCCTATTTTTCCCCCCCCCCACTATCATTGTGTTGGATTTCGTGCACACAAAAATAGAAACATACATTAAACCCCACGGGTTTGAAAACGACATGCTTGAAATCTGCAGCGATCTTTCTTCCCCACCATGGACACTACTATATAAAATCTGGAGAACAGCCTTCTACATAAATAAATAAAAACACTAAATGGCAAGGGAAAAAAGGAGCGGAGGAAATAAACGCGGCGCACAAAGTGCTGCATGCATTTTCCAGGCAGGAAACGAGTTATAATTAAATGGTCCAAAAGCGATTCACATAAAGCCAAAGGGAGCCCCGCGGGGCTCCGCGGCCGCCCGAGCCTCCCGCATGACGGGGCAGCCGGGGCAGGCGCTGGAGCCAAGAACCGGACCCGGTGCGGGAGCCCCAGCCCGCACGGCACCGGGGCAGCATCGGGGATACCGGGGGAGGGGGCCGGGGCGCCGCACCTGCCGCAGCACCGGCCCCTCGGCTCCGCCGGGTCCCTCGCCTCCGCGGGGGGCTCCCGCCGGCACCGTGCGGCCCCGCAGCCGCGGCGGAGCCCACTCACCTCGCAGAGGCGCGCACTGCGGCTCCGCGCC
>VZTO01002267.1:182834-216823 GCA_013400615.1 Syrrhaptes paradoxus
TTTGTAAGTGGAAGGAAAAAATCAATTACCAAGTCTCAAGTAATAGAGTACTTATTTTTGTTTAAAAAAAAAAAAAAATCAGGAGAAAAACATCAGATTCTGTACAGTGGGAGCAGGCTGTCAAAGGTCAATGTTATCAAAAGAATTTTAATGTTGTCTTTAAATAAATAGTATTTATTCATCAACAATTCTTTTGAGCAGGAACCAAGATGTTGATTGTAGTTTGACGTAGAGAGTTAAGAACATGAAATCTGACAGCATTTAAGGAAACAAGGTCTGAAGGGAGAAACGGGATTTTATAAAGTAGTATTTAGGGCAGTTGCATTTTAACAGAATACTGCACCACTGAAAGTACAGAAAACCCTGCATTGTTCGTAAATGCAGTTAAGCATTGTAATGAGACCATCACCTTTTCATATGTACATCAAGAAAAATGATAGCCAGTAGAGAAAAATAAAACTATTAATAGTATAAAATTGCTTAAATCAATTAACTTCAGGATGTTCAAAACAATAAGCAGAGTGATATATTTTGCTAAATGTATTAAGCTTCAAATTTCAATTAAACTCTGCGATTCATGACAACTAAATGTGTTAGCTGCATTAACATCTGTTACTGATGCAAGTTGTTTTAAGAGATAACAGCCCAGATTCTCTGGTGTGGAACTGGTATTTCACACTGCACTGCAGTGTACTCCATTAGACCTGCACAGATCCCAGCATAAAATGGATGCTAATAGCGTAGGTTATGCTCCTCTCCTTTTTCCCAGCTGCTGGCAAACATCCACACTCAAATCCCCCAGTCCTGTTGTTCAGTCCCCACAGGACCACCATAACTTTCAAGCAGATAAACAACACTTCCCCTCCTGCGGATGAATGAATTCTGTACAAAGTGGACACAAGAATTTAAAGTTTAAAAAGGCAAGCTGTATTCCTCTCTTGTGCATGCATCTGTGTTGGTCTGTAACACCCAGGATTTGGGCCACGCTCACCAAAGCTATGCAGCAGTCTCTGGTTATTCGCACAAAAATAGTATGCACTTCAAGAGTGCACAAAGTATGTAAGAAGGCAAAATCCCTCCCAAAATTATATTTGAAAATAAAATATTCCTTGCAAGGACTGCATAAACAATTCCTAACTCAAACATAAAATGTTAATTAAAAGGTAATGTATCCTGTGTGATGCCTTTGTTTTCTATGCATCTGTGGTTTAAATCTGAGGCTAGTTATCTCACTATCTGATGGGGTTCTCCTCCTTTGTTGTTTACTTGTTCTAAAGGAGAAGTCATTCTTCCAGAAACAAACTGAAAACACAACGGTCATTTACCTCTTCTATCATGTCAGTGTCTCACCCTTAGAGACTCATGCTCTTCAAAAATAGGCCAGCAAATGCGTTAACCTTATGTATCACTGGCATTAAGGCAAGAGGCAAACCCTTACTCAGAATTTAATTCTATTTTAGAAAAATAACTTAAATAGGATTTACAGCTTTCAATTTTTGAATTTAAAAATAGGAAAAATATTACTAAGAGCATTGCTATTGATTTAACAACTGAAACTTGTGATATTACATACTAAGATTGGAGATTTTTAGCCAGGTAACCAGAACATTATATAAAGTCCTAATACGGAAAACAATAAAAGCTATTATAAATCTTTTTGCATTCTTACAGTGCTTTTCTTCGATTAAAAATCAATATGTCCACTGCCAGCTCTAAAGCATGAGAAAAGACAGAACTCTACAAAGAACATAATTTTTCTTTAATTTTCCCAACATTTATGCAATTGTTTCACACTTTGTTGATGTAAATAAGGGATGTTACTGTTTGTAGGAGTACTACTGACAATCTGTTTAAAATGGATTCAAACACCTAGCAGAATTCACTGTACTCTGCTTACAGAAAATCTTGCTTCTCAGCAGGAGTGTAGGTCACTGTTCTATAATCTGAGTGTACCAAATGTTCCTGTATGATTTAATTTTATTTCAGTGAGAGGTGCAAAGAGTGACAATTGAAATAATGACAAACATTTCTGTCATTGCAAGACTATCATGTTTGACTGGTTTAACTGTCATCTAGACTTGTCATGTATCTTTAAATCTGTTGAAATATATGCATTAGCTTGCCATGTACAATGACACTTTCATTACACTCAAATTCTGTATTCTTTTAGTTCAGTGCTTGAAATGGAGGTATTTGTCTCCAAAACATAAAAAGAATGTCTAGTGCCACATTAGGTTTTTAATGCTAAACCCCTGAAGATATGGAGCTGGTCTGATAAGCTGATATGAACTAATTAAGATAAAAGCTGATTCTACTCCCACATCTCAGAGTGAAACAGGAATGATATCAAAGCATTGTCATTATTTCTTGTCCTTCTAATTTCTTCGTGCTGTACACAGAAGTTCAAAACTATAAATCACTGAACTTTGGCTAGTAACTACTTACTGAAGTAAACCTGAGTGCCATAAAAACATCCTTTATTTAAAGCAATGGGACTTTCACTTCCTCCTAAAGGAGCAGATGCCTTCTCATATTTTGCACTTCTCAGAAAGCAGTTGGACAGCAAATTGACACATTTTCCAGATACCGATTGTCCCTTAGTCTTGTGCTCTATAGCTTGTTTCCTGATTTCCAAAAGTAAGATTTTTGTTTCAGAATCAATATACCACTTAAATCACCATCTTATCAGACCCTTCTTCAAGTGAATTAATAGAGATAAAATGTGAATTCTTTTACAAGTGTTTTACACTCCTTATATACATTTACATGCTATAAATATTAATATTATCTATTGGAATATTCATTAATATTGAGAAGAATGTTATTTGTTCTGTCCACAAAGTTGTGCAGAAAAGAAAGATAAATGGTTTTGCACTCTCTCCTTTTTAGAGAACATTATGAACCTTCAAAGCCAGAACATTGTGCTTGATGTATACAGTGTGTTCACTTTTTAATTACTGAAATTGTAAGACATTGAAAGAAAAACAAAAGCAGGAGAAACATGAGTCTTATTTTTGCAACATTTAAACTAGAGACTTCTTATGTGCCTACAAAGTAAAGACAGAATACAGCTGCAGAACTTGTATTTATATTTCAAAAGTCTCTGACAGTGTTCCGAACAAGAGGTACTGGGGTTACTGTAAAGATAAACTACATATGAGAATCAATCAGATCTGTATTTATACACATCCAAAGTTCAAGACTTTTTTTTTGCTTAAAGGTTTCAGTCTGGGCTCAACAGCACACAAAAAACCCCACAGTATTCTAGGAAAAAGCAAAAAATGGAAAAGTACCTAGTAACTCAGTATGTCCTGTCAAAAAGTGGGAAGACCTAGTTAAATAACTACTTAGATACAAATTTCTTACTATATTTTCTGCATATATGTATATACACACACATACACAGACAAAATAATCTCCTTGCAAATTTCTTATTAAAGACATTAGTCTTCACACAAAATCTGATGTGTTTAGGTTATTTGGTCCTAGTATCTATGTCCTTGAACTCATAATTCTCAGTGTGACATGATCATCAGGCATTATACAGATGCTAATTGTGTTACAGACTACCTCAGAACCTCAGACTGGAAAACAAACAGAAGAAATTAACATTAGTCATACTAATCTGAATTCTGTTCTCATAAAATTGATCTTAATAACAAGAAAATAATTCAAGGAAGAGTAATGAAACACTGGTAATCACCTAACATGTTTATTTACCTCATGAGACACGCAAATTACCTCTTGGACATCGCAAATGGAATTTTCTTGCTTACAGAAAGGTGTCTAGGGCCACTTTAGACAACCTCAGTTACCCCAGCTGGCCTCCTTTGGCCCTTGGCTTGGTACCCTCTTACATCTTGCATGACATCTGTAAACCCTGTGAGAATATCTTCAGTGGCCTTAAATACCTAAACTGGCACTAGATTTCTATGTTTAGGCACTTGAAAGCCTAATCCCTTTTGCACTGGTCTACACCATATGAAACATATCAGAGTATTAGCGTTGTATTTTAATTTTACACTGCTGCAAAAATGACAAGTAGGACAATGAAAAATAAAAGTGGTCTTTTCCTGAGTAACATTTTAATACAATGGCATCTTCAATGAAACACTAACTTTATGTTCACTGGTTTGCATAAACATTCTTACAACATACCCCCGAAAAGTCTAATTTCTGTCAGCAGTACTGATGAAACACTTCAGAGTTGGATATCTAAGGATTCTGTTATTGTCTACCTGCACTGTTATTATCCCTCCTTGTCTGAGATAAAGCTGTTGAACTATAAACAAGGGGAGAAAGGGAAAAGGACAGCAGGTCAGAGGCAAGTAAGCATTGAGAGACAAAAACAGAACACTGTTCTTTATCTGGTATACAAACTAAGGATTATCAATACCAGCAGCATAAGGAGGGAAAAATATGATACATAGAACACTTATAATGCTATATTATTACAAAATATATCTAATAACGTACTTACTGTAAGACTCTATAGCAGCTAATAATGCTAAGCCAGGGATGATCTTTTCATGATACTCTACTCAAAAGCTGGTCTCCAGCTTTCCTAAAGATCTGACAGGTTGCTATAAAGAACAGATGGATGCAAACAGGCTGGGCAGCACAAAGTACAAGGCTATTATCAATAAACCATCACAGTGGTAGAAATTTACTGATAACCTGAATTTGCACCAAGTTTTGCAAACAACAGCGTAGGAGTTTTAAGGATGGATCAAAGAACAGTGCTTTCAGCATATTTATGTGGATACCCAAGTGTGCAAGCAATGAGAATTAAAAAAACCCTGCAGATGCACATGTTTGAGAATTAAATTAAAGCACGCTGGCATCTGGCAGCATGAGCCAAGTTAACTCAGGAGTTGGTATCTCATTAATGATAAAACATACCAGGGCTAGGTGAAGAAAAATCAAGGTTTCTGAAGAGGAAACTTTCAGCTAACAATTTCTACAGCTTGTTTCTGATGCAATAAAAAAGGGCAATTCAGAAGAAGGAGACAAACTAGTCAAAACAACACTCGAGGAAAGCAGACTTACAGCAGTGATAGAACAGAGTTGAGGCTTTTACTCCTGCAAAGTAACTTCCTTGGCAGAATGCTAACCAGGACGCACACACTGATCCAGTTGAGCAGATCTGATTGATCCCACCTCTCAATTCACACTTTCAGGTTCCATGCACTGCTGCAGCATTCTCTCATATCATGCAAGGAATCCAAAATAGGGATCTTTGTACTAGTGTTTGCTCTCTAATTTACCTTCATACCAAAGTGTTCTGTGTAAGCAAGCAGCTGAGTGAGATTAAAAGAATTCTAAAGATAAGCACTGCAGAAGTGCTGGAAGCTCAGACTCCACCTTGAACAAAGACTTCAAACCTCAAAACAGAAGAAGGAATTCAAGAAAGATCAACAAAACTATGAAGAAGGAAAGTATGTTACATATGCTGGAATAAAACTTTATTAACTAATGACAGTTGTAGCACATAATTATCTACCAATACATGGGAAATCTAAGAAGAAATTAAAAGAAATGATCAGAATAGTAAGAAGGTTATAACTAAAAGAAATGGCATTACAGGAAAGGAAAATGTAACAGCACCTTTAAGCAGTGAGCTCTATTGGAATATGGAAAAACTTCCCAGGGAAAGCCCCAATCCCCAAAAAATTTGAAATCTGAATGAAAAGGTGACTGAAGACAATATACAAAAATAAACCAGAGCCATAAAACTGCTGAAATAATAAAACCATTATATGAAATATCTGATATATGTATATATATATATAAAATTTACATGAAAGTTGTACTATGTGAGCTACTGTACATGTCACACAAAGCACGGGTGTTTTGGTAAGAAACAAAAGTACACCTGTGTTCTTAAGCAAAAACCAAAACACTGTTCTATCCCACTTTAGCTTGGAACTTTGTGCAGCAATGATGACTCCACCAGGCATACACGTAGGTGGCAAACTATGGAGCAAATTATACTGGTTTGAAGAAAAATGTAGGTGATCTGTCATCATAATCCACTTGCCTGCCCCATCTCACAGAATCACAGAATCACAGAATGTTAGAGATTGGAAGGGACCTCAAAAGATCATCTAGTCCAATCCCCCTGCCGGAGCAGGAACACCTAGATCAGATCACACAGGAACGCATCCAGGCGGGCTTTGAATGTCTCCAGAGAAGGAGACTCCACAACCTCTCTGGGCAGCCTGTTCCAGTGCTCTGTCACCCTCACTGTAAAGAAGTTTTTTCTCATATTCAAGTGGAACCTCCTATGTTCCAGCTTGAACCCATTGCCCCTTGTCCTATCACTGGATGTCACAGAGAAGAGCCTGGCTCCATCCTCCTGACACTCACTCTTCACATATTTATAAACATTAATAAGGTCACCCCTCAGTCTCCTCTTTTCCAAGCTAAAGAGACCCAGCTCCCTCAGCCTTTCCTCCTAAGGGAGATGCTCCATTCCCTTAATTCCTATTGCCATATAAACAACATTAAAAATAAAAGAAAATAGCATTTTCAGGTTATTTTGAAGACTCCTGTGAAACTGTTGGGCAAGATATTTGGAGCAGAAAAGGACATCAAATTAGTTTATCTTCAGGTTTCAGCACCCAGTTCTTTGATCACAGTTGTCTTCTTAAAAGTTTCCCATGGAAAACATGCTACAGACAATTTGATGTATGCATTTTACTCCTACATTTTTTATATGAAGTTACTCTTATTGAACTATACACCAACTTCTGAAAGTAAAATAAAGAATGTGAATAAAAAGCTCAGATCAATCAGTTCTTTTAGTGCAAGCTAAATTAAGAATAGCATTTGATCTGTTTGTTTCAAAATTTATAGTGTCTTCAGAATTAACTATCTTTGTGTCAAATATCATTATCCTACCTCAGCTCATGAAAGGATCTCTGAAATATAATTTCCATTTGACCTACATATCAGCTGCTCTTTTATGTTCTCCCTTTCTTCTTACACACTATTCTACTGCATAAAATAGGCATCCCTACACTGCCATTGCATCAATATCCTTCGATTAAAGAACAGCCTAAGTACAACACCAAGAAACTACACAATAAAATCAATGTTACTTTTAATATTCAATGTTATTTATGCATCTCTTTGTTAGGTGGGAAGCTTAAGAGTTAATTAATTTGTCATTTTTAATCTCCTTTTTCCCTAGTGATCTTTATATTCCCTCACAACCCACGTTTCTTCACAAGCCTCCTGGCAACATCCCCCAGGCAAAGGCTTCCTGGAGCAGATTCTTAAGTGTAGCAATGACAGCTTTACATCAGCTAAGCATCTTTTTATTATATACACATTACTGATCGAAGGCAGCATTGGCCTGTCTGCATTGTCACTCTCTTTGCTCAGAAAAGCTGCAACTCTTCCTTCAAAATAAAGCAGTCATGCCAAAAGATTCTTAAATCAAAACAATTATATTCACCAACAAAATGCAAAATTTTCAGCATTAATGGATAGCCACCAGCTGCAGTTGCACAAATTAGAAAATGCGTAGTCACCATGTTTAGATGTTCCAGTTAAATATAGTTCCTCTCTGCTGCCATCTACAGATAGATTTTAAATTTTTTTTAAATCTACTTTTCAGTTCCAGACATATATTTAATAACAGGACCTCAACATGCCCTACAAAACAGCTCACCCCGAGCATGTATTACCTCAACATATTAGAAGCTTCAGGAAAAGCTGAGCCCAGGAGACAGGTCTTCAAAAGGTATTTAGATGTTGCCACACTGCACGCTGAGTGATGCTTGATCCTAGGTGTTCTGCAGCCTGTGCGAAATGCTCAGCTGGGAATTAGGTGCTCATGTTCCCTGTTCAATGCATGGGAAGAGTGAAGTTGTACACAGATGCCCCTCAGAAGTCAGATGAGCTGCCAAAAGTGAAAAGGAGATTGCAAATCTCTAGTATGGATATCTTAAACACCTTTGCTTGAGTCCCCAGAATATCTAATGCTTAATGGCTACAGCATTGTTGTCTGATGCATGCTTCAGACACCGCATTTCCAGTTTTGCAGCTGTTATGTTCTAACTGGGAGGCTACAAAGTCAGTTTTCCTCTCTGTATCAAAATGAAACTCAATAGACCAAAGGGGTACATTTTTAAAAGACTGACACCTCAGATGCACAGTGGAGACAGCATTACTCTGTCAGATTTCTGATCTGTATTAAATGACTGCATGCCTGTCAAGGACAAAACACCATGCTTGCTTACAGCCCAAAGCGAACATGTTATTTGATATGCAGAAAATTGATTATATATAAAAATATCAACCTACAGGTTAGCATGCTGCTGCAGAGCATCCTCCCCAGGGAGGTCTGAGCCTCCATACCCTGCACACTGACGTTAAACCCCTTCAAACACTAAAATACTTCAGTGTTTTGATGTAAAGCAGGCTTCACTGTGAGAACTACCCAAGAAACTGACACGTAATTCACACAGCCCTACTAGAGTGCTTCACAAACGTTTACACTACAGTCGCCGTGACACTCGGACCCCGCCGCTCTGTGACAGGAACGAACCCGGCTGCGCGCCCCCCGCCCGAGGCCAGCGGGGCTCCGCGCTCAGCCCCGGCCTCTCCTCAGCGCCCGGCCGGGGGGCGAGATCCGCCACTTCCCCACTCGCGGGCAGCCCCCAGGCCGCGGCGGGAAGGGGTGAGGGCAGGAGAGCGGCGGGGCAGGCGAGGGCCCCGCGGCCGGTCCGTGCGCAATGGGGAGCCGATGTGCGCGGAGGTGCGGAGCAGGGTGTGAGCTGCGCGGAGAGAAGGGAGCGAGGGTGAAAGGAATAGAGGGAGGAGCAGCAGAATCTCCTGCGCGAACCCCAGGACCCCGCTCACCAGCAGAGGCTTGGGCGCACCCCGATGCCGGAGGGTGAGGCGGCACTCCCAGAGCACTCACCGCGGGGGCACCGCCACCTCACGCACTGCGCGGAAAGCGCCCTCGGGAGGAAAGCGGGGACTACAACTCCCAGCAGCTTCCAGTCATGTGCCTGGCGCGCATGAGCCTCCGGGGGTCTTGTCCCAAGTTCTGGACGGAGGCCACCGCCCCCGATCTCGGCGGGGTTCGCCTTAGGCGCGGCTGCCGTGGGTCCGCGCAGGGCGGGAGCGGCCATGGCCAGGCCGGCCGTGGTGCCCACGAGCGTTAGGGCGACCGCGCCCGAGGCCTTCATGGTGCTGCAGCTGAGGATGAGGGTGATGGAGGAGCAAACCAGCGCGCTGGTGGGGGACCTGGAGGCGCTCGGCGGCGGTGGGCTGAGGTAGGGAGGAAGCAGGGGCGAGCTTTTTCCTTCTTGGAGAGCTCACACTTGATTTTCCCCATCTCCTTGCACGCATTGGCCATGCTTTGCGCCCTCTGTTTGTGAGGGAGGTGGCACTGGCAGAGTCAGGGGGATGGGCTACAGCAGCCTGGGGTCACGGGAAACTTTCCAGCTCTGGGAAACAGGATTGTTAGTCTGAGCTCATCCTTAGTGCATACATGCAGTGTCAGGGAGGTGTGCGTACACAGAGTGGGTCAGCCTTCCCTGCTTTTCAGCCTCCATCGCTTCCAGTCAAAGACCTCAGGAACACCTGCTGGTCACCCAGCCGTTAGCCCTGTGCAGGCCCGAGGGGCATTCGTGGGAGAAAATACACTGTGGAAAAACTGTGAAACGCTGGTGAAGCGAATGTGTCGGCTGGAGAGTGTTGTACAGACCCTGAAATTAAACATCTTCTGGCTGCAAACAGAAAAGGAACTGAATCCAAAGCACGCAGGTACTAAAAAGGTTCTTTTTACCACATAGTTCTTCATTGTCTCTCCCTGTGCTTTGTCCGTCAATTAAAGTTTTTTTGCCTTTTCCGTGTGGAAGCCCAGTTAGAGCAGCGCCTGAATGCAATCCACAAGGAGCATTTGCAAGAAATGAAGATTGTACAGCAAGAAGCAATGAAGTTGCACCAGCACCTAAGTGATATGAAAGAGGCCGAAGAAAAGGCAAAAGAAGAAGTTCAGAGACTGAGTACTGCTCTGGAGATTACAACTGCATCCAAGGTACAAGATCTTCTTATAGTTCCCAGTATGAACAGACTTGTTTTTAAGTACGTTCATCACTGACTTAGTTAAACAGAAAATGTATACTCAGCTGGAAAAAGGAGTTTATGATTTGTTGTCAGTAAGAGCAAACACTTTTCATAATGAGAATATGTGTTCCATCAATTAAAAAAAAATACAGATCAAGAATAAAAATATTTGAGACTTGTAATTCACTCATCTTCATGACTGAAGTTCATCCTAGCTTTCATGCACAGAGTTCTCAATAGCTTTTGTTTTTTCAGAAACTTATATTTCTCTGGTGTTTCAGTCTTACTCTTTTATTAGTATCTTCCCTCAAGAGAACTTTAATGGAGCATGTCACTCCATCTCATTAATTGTATTAAAGAATATGTTGCTTTGTAGTGCTTGCACTTGTATATTCAGTGGTTCAGAACAGAGAGCATCAGACTTGAGATAGAAATCAAGTTCTAGGTGTTAACATGGCAGTTGCATTTTATAGTATGTATTACTTTTGCAATATTTATGAACATAAAAGGATAAAAATACATGCTCCTTTCATCTTTAGATGGATGTAGCGATTGCAGCTGAGAAACTGAGGAACGCAAACCAGAAAATTAACTGTAGACTTCAGGAGGTAAGTACAAGAGCAAGGAGCTTAGTAGGAGGCTGAATTTGCCAAGTATTTTTAAAGGTTTGAAGAAGATGATCCTTAAATAATATTCTGGGTGCAGTTTTGGAATGTGCACAACCCAAAGGAACTTGCCAGCCATACTCATAACTAAATACCCAGACAGAATGTCTTTCATATATGATCTCAAAGTATTTGTTCAATCTACTTAATTAGATCTGGGTCAAAAAGTGTTTATTTTTTCTAGCTAAAAGAACAGCTGTCCCAGGAAATCAGCCTGCGGGAATCTTTGGAGGAATCCCAAGCAACTGTGATGTGTCATGTACAGGACATGGAAACAACAGCAGAAGCAGAACGGAAGCAGGTTTGAGACACTTTCAGTCTTCTTTTGTATCTGTTTTCATTTTCTCATCTGGGAGGAAGAGCAAGAACTTGGATGTCATTCTATAAACCGGTTAAAACACTTTATAACATTTTGTACAAACTGTGATCAGAGGAGAATAGCAATGCTGGACTTCAGTAGGGCCAACTTCGGCCTCTTCAAGCAGTTGCTAGGGGAAATACCGTGGGACAGGGTACTTGAAGGTAAAGGGGCCCAAGATAGTTGGTTAGCGTTCAAACAGTGTTTCTTCCAAGCTCAAGATTGGTGCATCCCAACGGGTAGGAAGTCAAGGAAGGGTGCCAGGAGACCTGCATGGTTAAACAGGCATCTGCTGGGCAAACTCAAGTGTATTAGAGGGTCTACAGATCATGGAAGGAGGGGCTGGCCACTTGAGAGGAATATAAGAATGTTGTCATAGAGTATAGGGAGGCAACTAGGAAAGCTAAGGCCTCCTTAGAGTTAAACCTTGCTAGAGGGGTCAAGGGCTTCTTCAAATACAGAATGATTATTTTTTGATATTGCAGTGGCAAGTGTGACACACACTCCCCTCTCCTACTATGCTTAGATTTTTGACTTGCAATGTCTCCTCTCTGAAGCATTAAAAGGGAGAGGACAGGGCAGCTCTGCAGATATTAGTTCTGAACTTCAGAGTTGCCTTGCAGCCTTCAACTGTTCTGAAGATGCATAGTGTTTCTGTGAACTGGATGTTTTCAGGTGACAATGATTTCACATTTCTTTTGGCAGCTAAGGAAAACAGCAAATGAAATAATACAGGAAAGGAACAAATTGTAAGTAGAAAACACAGCAAGTGAGGTATCGTGCAATACATATGTCTGTTCTTTACATTTAGTGTTGGCTTTCTCTGAGATTTCCTTTGATTTTGCTTACTCTCTCAACTAAATTATTTTTAAATAAAATTGTGTTTACCATAGTCATTGTTCACTTTGCTGTTTGATATTTTTCTTGTCTATATAGATATGTCCTTTAGTGCAGCAACCCTACTGCTACCTACACATGACCCTATTTGCAGTAATAAGTTTGTTATGCTACTATGGCAAATTATAACTTTCAGCTTCTCCTAGCTGTTTTCACCCATGTAGCTTCCTTGCATATGCATAGCCTAGAACAGGAAAGGTAGCATTTGTGGTATAAATGAGAAATTCCTTAGTATTCTGACCAAAGTCAGCATGGCTGGTGGAGTTTCTTTCACTGTTGCAGAAGGACTCTGAAACAGAAGAGACTGTACATAATCTATTTGTAGTGCTGAGGTTTTGTGATATTTTGTATTATGACTGTGGAAATCTTGAAGTGGTATGATTAGAGTTGGATTTTCTTGTTCATAGCTAGAAATGGTTTCAATGAAATTCACTTTGCAAACACTAGAGGAAGAGAACAAGAGGCTATTGGATCGGTTGGCTGCCCTGGCACATGAACAGGTAAGCCACTAATAAAGTAGATAATCGATTACCTGACTGAAAAGTAACTATAGCAGGAATGAAGGTGCTCTTTGAAGTAATCTGTATTTTATGGGGAGTGGCTAGTCAAATTAATTAATCAAAAAGGGAAAAAATGAAAAAGTGTATCTCAAATGTTGCTCCATCTTTTTAGATGTCTGTGTGGTATGAGCTAAGATGATTGTATGGACCTTCAGGTATTGGACATTAAGGTAGATCATTAACATGCTATGACTCCATTCCATTTTCTAGTACAGGTATACAGCTTGTATATCTGTACATGTATATTTACCTTGTATATATTGGGAAGGTATTAACAAGTTTTATGCCCTTTGTCAACAAATTTGCACTTGGGACCTCATTCCCATTTTAACTTGTTCCCATTCATTATTCCTCACTAATCTCAGTCACCTGACCACATCCAGAAAAGCTGAGTAAAAGCTTAGTAATACTGGGCTACCAGTGTTTTTACTATTGGGTGGTTTTTTTTTTTTTTTAACAGTGTTGTATCAGTTGTATACAGTGGAGATGCTAAGAAACACTTGGCTGCTGATAAGGTCACAACATCATGATGCTCAAGAAGAATTAACTGAAACACTTTTTGAATGTTTATTTGATAATCAAAGTTACATTTGTACAGTAGTTAGTCTGTAACATACAAGTTTTTTTTTCTGTTTAACATAGATCTCCTTTGGCAGTCATCAGTTAAAGAATATGAATCAATAGAGCATTTAGAACCTTAAAAGTCACCTGAATTTTTATTATTATTTACTGTCTAAGTTATTTTAATTCTGTCCATGCTTTCTCATTCTTCTAGATATTTCTGCTTTGTTCCCTGTTGTCAAATGTTTCTTTCATTTCTCCATTTCTGTTGCCTGTGCTTTTAGGACAGTGGCCTTCTTGTGACCATGTGTAAGGTTGTACCAGTTTGAGCAGTTCTTCCTAAACTGTCTTGGATAAATTTATGCTATTTAGATTTTTTTTTTTAATCTAGTGTTTCACCAGCTGAAAATTTGTGCCTGAATCAACAGAGGAAAGTTGAAATACTGAGGAAGAAATAGGATGCTGAGCACCTTTTTTGTTGCTTTGGCCCTTGTTTTTCCTCTGGAATGGTGATATCTGCTCTTTTTTCCTCAGTATGCCCAGCAGCAGCTACAACAGGTACTGGCAGAGCTGATGGAGAGCAAAAATAAATTGGCCTGTGAAAAAGGAAAACTTCAGGTACTTCTCAGCATCCTATTTGTCAGCTCAAAAGGGAAATTTGTTTTTCTATATTTGTCTAAGATAGGGTTGTTTAACCTTAGCTCTTCAGTACTTTGGTTGGAGGGAAGTGCTTATTTATCTTCTCTACTTAATTTATTTGTGTAGTGTCAAGACATATATATTAAGAGTTCTGCATCATAATCTTCTTTGATCCTGCTCATACTACCTTTGGGTGACAAGATGCTGTTGATGGAGCATCTTTAGAATTAACTTACTTAAGGTGTGAAAATAGCAGAGTGGCTAATAACCACCAGGGGGCATTAAAACAAAATACATGTCTATAAAGTTGGTTGAAAGATTATACAGGTATAAAATTGGTTGAAAGATTAGAAACATGGAAGACTATAAAAATACAAATTAATAAGGAAGGAGGCAAACCGTGGTGGTAAGTAAAAGTAAGAAACATGTTTCTTAAGCAGAAGTTAGATAGACAGTAAGTGAGGTGCTGAAATTAAAACTTTCAGTATGACCTGTGTCATGGAATTTGGGATAGTGATGCAAGGATTCCCGAGTTTCTTTTAAATAACACAGTACAGACTGCGTAGTGATTATTAGAGAGCAAGAAAGCTACATTTATGCAATAGTCCAAGGTCTGATGGTGGTGACAGAAGTGACCAAGACATTGTATTTAGATTAAAACAAGGTGAATTCTAATCTGGAATTATTTCTGTGGAAGGATAAGTTAGAAGTGATTCACTTGCTGCTTCTCCTACTGTGGGACATGGAAAACAAAACATTTGCTCTGGGCAGAGAGATGTTATCACATCACTATGCTTCTCTGTTCCAGATAAAATAATGCTTTTCCATTTCTGCACTAAAAGAAAGCTGAGCTATTTTGCTACATCTCTTTTCTTAAGACTGAAGTGCAGATGCTGGAGGAAGAGCTGTAGATGCATTTTGAGATAACAGTGAGCTTTGCAAGTACATTGCATAGAAACCAAATGCACTCAAGTGAAAGAGAACTTTGAGAACTTCTTACCCCTCAGAATTAGGGTCAGACTAACTAATGCTTACAGAGCCATTAGAAATCAGATTCAACACACTTTCTTCTGAAGAACAGAGCATGCACTTAATGTTAACCATAGTATTCTAGTCTGCTGCTGGAAACAGAACCTGATTTCATCAGAACAAACATGAGAACCATGGAAGCTCAGCTGAACAAAGCTGGTTTTCATGCATGTATTCAGGCTAAAAGCCACACAGTTGACAGGTTTATAAAAGATAGTCCTCAGGATTTATTATAATTTCCTAGTAAGAAAACACATAGTTGCAGATAATACTTGTCGAGCTATATTGCTGGGAGGCAGACAGTTATTCTTCTTGAGTCTGTTTGCTCAGTCTTAACAGACAGAAGTAGAGAGAAGAGGCGCATTATCCTGGGCAGCGAAACCAAGCTTATAGGTATAAGACTGTGAAGTGGACTCAGTTCCATCATGAGTTTGCTATTCTAAGCTGTAAGGTTGAGTAACTGCATTGAGACTGCTGTTCACAAAGAAGAATGAACTCGTAATAGCAAATGCTCTTTACAGATCCCCCTTGCTTCTCAAATACCAAAGCAACCTTGTAATAAATTTTGAGATGGGAAACTAAAGAGGCAAAAGTGACAAACTGTCAATCATATCAATAATCTCCATGCCACCATCTAGAGATTAGACAGAAGATGTAATCACGTTTAGGACACTTCCCTGGAAAACAGGGGGTCCTATTTTTGCCATCTGTGTCCAGAAAGCAAAACAAAGGTTCTCTTGTACTTTATGCTCCATCATAGAGGATGGATCAGATAGTCAAAGGCAATCAGATATTATGTTGATGCTTGGAATCTGTAACCTGAATGCTTTCAGATTTTGGGGAAATTAAAACACTTAGTTCCACTGGTTTGCAGATATAGAGAGCTAGCTGTAGAAAGGTCTCACAGTGGGAGCAGAGCAGAGGGGTGCTCAGAACCAGGGGACTGTGCTGGGTCTGCAGAGCTGTGACAACGGGCGACATCACAGACTTCTAATGAAGTTCCAGTCAGCACTGTGTCTTGCTGCTGCCGAGATACAGGGGAAATCACATGACTTTGGGTAACATGCCACGGAAGCTATCACAGGAGAGAGCTTAAATAATGCAGATCTAGGAATAAGATGTAACGTCTACTTCTGCTCCAGTGAATAGATATTTTGGAGAGTATTTTTTCAATTTCTGTTTTTGGTACTCACATCTTTACTGCCTCCAAGGGTTGACTGATTTTGTGGTAGGAATGGCACCAAAACAAAAAAAATCCCCAATAAGGTCTTGGCAACAGAAGTCTCCTTATCGCAATGCTAGGTCAGGTACAGGCTCAAGAGAAGAAACTATGAAATCTGATTTATGTGCTCACCACTCTACTTTACACCAAGTTAATTTTGAACAAGATAAAATTTCAGGAAATTCTGTGTGTGATTGTGGAGATTGTCCTAGGGTCAGACAGAAGATTCTGTTAAATGCTGTAAAGAACATGGGAGAAAAACTGGAGAATATAATAGGCATTCTCACTCCAAGATCATTGAAAATTGGATGGTCTGCTGGGATTAATGAAGGAGCCTTTAATGTGGTGAGTGATGACCATGAAATGCAAGTTAGAATGATGGTTAATTTCAATTGACTAATTGATGATAATGAAGAAATGGCTGAAAATTGACAGAGACCAAAACCTTTGAGTGTTTTTCTGTTTGAAAGAGATGCAGATGAAAACTTGGGCTAAGCAACATTAGAATCAACAACTGATTTTGACTAAAATCTGAGCTTCATGCATCTGTGGCACTTCTTGAAGCTTCTGTGCCAAGAGCTGAGAAGCATTGGAACTTTCAGTTAGTTAAAACACCCACAAAAAAACCTCCCAAGAACACCACCACACACTCAGCTGGGGCTTAAACCAAGAGTAGAACAAAGGTTTTGTAATTAGAGGAAACTATTTCCATGTTCAGAACCATTGCATACTCTTGGCACTGCTGCAAGCATGCAGGTTACTTGTAAAAGAATCCTTTAATAAAACTATAATACAGGACTGATTTTCCAGCTCATTTTCCTAATGATTTCTTGTTCTGCAGATGGCAAACCTGCAGCACCATCTGGATACAGCAAAGGATGCGAACAGTAAGGTGACCACTATGCTGGAGTATATGTTAGCTTCTCGTAACAAGATGCAAGCAGCTCTGGATGCGGTACAGACTGAGCTGCGACACAAGGACACTGAAATCAGCAACCTCAGAAAAGACAAGTAAGGGAAAGTGATATTGTCTTTGGGGCCTATCAGCAGTGTGGTGAAGACTGATACAGTTGCAGAGTGGTATCTTCCCCAAGGTTCTGGCTAATAAGCTATAGGAGAGGTTTGTTTGAAAAGTTTTGTGTGTCCTTTCGTGCAACACTGAAACATACTTAGTACTATTGAACCAAGTACACCAAGTACTTGTAGCTGACTCTGCAAGCTTGGCCGGCTTTGTGCATCTTGTGGAAAGTAGGTAAAAAACAAGTTCAATTTAACTTCAGGGACAGACAAAACTTAATATGATGAAGGTAGAGAAACAAACTGTGAGATGGTCACCACTTCAGAGGAGATGTGCACATATTGACTTAATGCATGATTTTTTAAAATCCAATTTCTATTTTCAGGAGACAGACTCACAAGAAAATACAGAGGTTAGAAACAGAACTGGAACATTGCCAAGCCAAACTGGTTGCCATGGAAAGGCAGAACAGCAGTCAGGTAGAGACCACATTTTTCCATAGTAACAGCCACCACTGCATTTTTGATGTTCAGCCAAATACCTTTTTCTGAACACAGTACAATGCAACACATTCATGTGAATCAAGGCAAAAATATTCTATCAACTTTGGCTGTGGAGCAGGAAAATTGATATCCAAGTGTTGAAGCAGGCAAGCATCTCCTCTCTAAAGAAAAATTTCCCAGCATAGGTGAAGGTTTTGCAGTCTGCAGCTGGATGTACAATATGAACAGAGATTTCAAAAGTTTATATAGCCTTTATTTTTTTCTTATTAGAATGGAGGGGAAAAAAAGAGTCCAAGGAATTGCTTTCATCTCTTCTCTTAATACTTAGTGTCAAAAGGATTACCTCACAACCCAAACACACTTGCTACTGGCAAAGAACTTTTTTTTTTTTTTCCAAGAAAGTCATGGCTCTATGACAAATTGTTCTGATCCTTCTGACTAAGCCAGTCAGTGGATTGGCATTGTAAGGATTCCCATCTAGATGCCTGTGCTTAGAACATTTGTAATCAGATAGTTGGTGAACACACTTACTTCCTGTAAGTTCATACTGACTGGGAAGGAAAAAAATATTCCTCTCTAAGCTTTTTCATTTGGGTAAGTATAAATCTGATTTGTTGTTACTGCATAGGTGGAGCCACTTTGTAAAGCACTAGAAAGTGCTAGAAGAGACAACAAGAAACTTGTTCTTCATTTGGAAGAAGTTCTGCAGGTCAATAATACCCTCCAGAGCAAGCTGATCCAAACTCAGTATGAAAAGAAAAGTAAAGAAACTGAGTGTCAACAGCTGTCAGTCTGCAGGTAAAACCAGATCCCTGATATTACACTTGAGGAGAAACACTACTTTGCACTAACATCAGAGCTTTATGGCTTTACTTATCTATCAATATCAGCATTGGTTGTATGCTGAGCCAGCAGCATGACAGATAGATTCATGCAGAGCCACAGAAACAGGCTCTTTAACTCATTTCCATAATGACTCTTCAACCTGCTCTGCTGTACTGAGAAACTGCTTAGCCAAGGTCATTATGGCACTTCTACAGACAGCTTCTCCATGAGGACAGCAGATATCACTTCCACTTTCAAGTGGCCTGCAGTAGTTACAGCAAGGAGAGCACAGGATAACTGTTTAAATTTCCCACCCAAAACTGAACGCTAGTAAGTAAAACTTAAAACCCAAGTATAGGTGCAATCTGAATATCCTCACTGTCCTTTGTCTAAACAGGCTTAGGCATTTAATTTTCTGAAGGAAAGTAAGTTGTCTTAAAGTGTTTTTTCCAAAAGGTCTTATTTACCAGGTATAGCTATTTTGAACCTCCTTTTAAATAAATGGAATATGAAATATTAGAAAGCACATTCCAATCTTTAAACAGTAGTGGAACAGAGAGTACATCTAAGACAAAAGTAATTACAGTGGAATTGTCCTTCCTATACTTGTGTTTAAAAAAATAAAACATATTAAATGGAAATGTGAATAACTGAATTTTTTTCCCTTTAAAGGGAACAGTTAATGGAAAGAGACAAAACTGAGGAAAAGATGTATGCTGAACATACAGAATCTTTGAAGAAGCAGTTTCAAACTGAACAAGAAGCTTCCAGGAAAGCTGCCTGTAAAGAATCTGCTGAGGTGAGAAGGGATAGAATTAAACTATTTCAGTGAATGATTTCCAGAGAAGGAGGTCTGCTTTACAATTTTCCAACAGAACAAGAGCAGCTCATGACAAATATTTGTCTTCTTTTTCATTCATCATGGAGTTGTCCATCACTTGTATACAACAAACAGAATTTTATCATGTGGTGGACAGATATTTTGATGGCTGTGCATAGTGATAACTGTGCTCTCTAACTTTTTCAGGTATCACTCTATGTCCCCAAACACTATACAGCTCATTGTACATAAGATCTAGACATTGGTATCAGTCATTCCAGTGACTTCAAAAGAATAATCTGGGGTTGTATAGCAATCTCCAGGGATAAAGTACTGGTTTAGAAGTCTGATTTGCTTCTTGGGAGCTGGATAATAAATAAAGCTCCGCATAACCTTAATATTACTCAGATCCCAGCATTCACTTTTTCCCCATTTGTTAGAAGGGTATTAAAGAAAAGTCAAAACACCAGGTGCTGTAGCATTCTTCAGTTACAGCAAATCAATTGGGTGTGCTGCTTATTAATTGTTGCATGGAATGAACTAATTCTTAGAGGTACTGTGAACTCACTTTTTCCTCTTCCCCCTAGGTAAAGAAAGCCCTTGAAGAATCCTCCTCCAAATTGGCTGAAGCGTCCCTTACTAACAAGGAGCTGCGGCAGAAAGTAGTAGAGCTGGAAAAGTCTTTGTCTAGTTACAGGGAAAAGCTAAAAAGCCAAAGAGCTCAAGCTGGACAATGCCTGGCCTATAAAGCTAACACAGAAAAGGTAAAGGTATGCACACATTTTTTCAATAAACCAGATGTCCTAGTGGAGGACTCCTTTTTTCTCCTACTGAGTAGAACTGCTGTTGATCCTTTGCAGTAGAGCTGGACTTGAAAATAAAACAAATTCTAGACCCAAATTCTGAACAGAAGATTAATATATCGGTAGCAGCTACAGTAATTGTGTGGCTTTCCCTGTCATCTCTCCCCCCCATATTAAATATGATCCATAGAGTCCCATTCCCCCCATTAGATTTTTATAGTAGCATATATCCTCTTTATAATTTTGTGGATACATCATTGATTGAGCCAAACATTGCTTATGTAGTGATTAGTCCCTTTCCATCCCTTATAGCCATAGAATTTACGGTTCAACTGGTACCTGATCCTCAATGAGAATCTAGACTCCTTTGCAACTCTGCCACCTGCTTGTTCCCCTTTCCCCAGTGGGACATGGGTTCTCTTAACTTCAGACTCAGAGCAAGAGATAAGGACACAATGTGCAGACATCCACAGAAATAGTTCCCATGCAATGGCCACTGAGCCTGAAAAATTCCTGAAGTTTTGTTTCTCTCAATTTCCAGGAGACTGAGTGTAAACTGAGAAAAATGGAAGCAATAAGAGAGGAGCATCAAAAGAAGAATTACGAACAGGTGAGCTTGCTTGACCAGTTTCCTGAAGATACTTGCTCTCCTAAAATGTTTTTGGAATTTCATTCTTCTGTTGTCTTCAGTTACAGGACATCCAGAAATTTCTGTCAGAGTTGGAAAGCGTGCAGAGCAAGATGCCAGTGTTGCCAAAAAAACAACAGGAAGTACAGGTGCAGAACAGGCAGCTGGAGACCCAGCTGGAAGTGGAACGAAGGCGAAGACAGCAGCTGGATAGCAAATGTCAGGTAAAGTGATAACAGCATGAAAAAGTGGCGAGACAGCAATGGAAGCATTTTTGTGATAAATCTATGGGGTTGTAGAACAGATGTTGGAAAGACTTTATGAACTCAGTTGGAAGGCATTTGTGTAAATCATAGAATCATTAAGGTTGGAAAAGTCCTCAAGGATCATCAAGTCCAACCGTCTACGCACACCACCTAACTCACTAAACCATGTCCCCAATCTTAGTGTGCCTGTTCCAGAAAGCCCGAGTAACAACTTAACATACATTCACTATATATCTGACTTTAGAGAGAGATGAGATATTTTTTTTTAATTATAGAACTCTAAGATATTTACAACAGATTGGAGAGTCCTTCCGTTATGCTACAGTTTTTTATTTGTGCCGTGAAAAAATGGTATAGAAATTGTTACTACTTTTTCTATCTAGAAATGGGAAAAAACAGTCAAACATCTGAAGAAATATAAAGAGGAGACAGAAAAGAAATTGAAGGAAGCCAGCATAGAGTCAGAACAGGTGAGACTAGTCAGCATTAGAATAGTAATTCATTGAAAGTAACAAGATAACTCTTTCAGCATATGCACCAAGTAATCCTTTCAATCTCAGGTATAGGTGTCTGGTGAAGAGTGAAGTGCATCCTTGGCCTTTTCAACTAAGCGGTGTTTATCATACTTTAAAAAAGAAGTTTTTATCTTTTCTGTGAATCACTTCAGTTTAGTGGGGCNGGCTTTCCCTGTCATCTCTCCCCCCCATATTAAATATGATCCATAGAGTCCCATTCCCCCCATTAGATTTTTATAGTAGCATATATCCTCTTTATAATTTTGTGGATACAATCTATTGATTGAGCCAAACATTGCTTATGTAGTGATTAGTCCCTTTCCATCCCTTATAGCCATATAATTTACGGTTCAACTGGTACCTGATCCTCAATGAGAATCTAGACTCCTTTGCAACTCTGCCACCTGCTTGTTCCCCTTTCCCCAGTGGGACATGGGTTCTCTTAACTTCAGACTCAGAGCAAGAGATAAGGACACAATGTGCAGACATCCACAGAAATAGTTCCCATGCAATGGCCACTGAGCCTGAAAAATTCCTGAAGTTTTGTTTCTCTCAATTTCCAGGAGACTGAGTGTAAACTGAGAAAAATGGAAGCAATAAGAGAGGAGCATCAAAAGAAGAATTACGAACAGGTGAGCTTGCTTGACCAGTTTCCTGAAGATACTTGCTCTCCTAAAATGTTTTTGGAATTTCATTCTTCTGTTGTCTTCAGTTACAGGACATCCAGAAATTTCTGTCAGAGTTGGAAAGCGTGCAGAGCAAGATGCCAGTGTTGCCAAAAAAACAACAGGAAGTACAGGTGCAGAACAGGCAGCTGGAGACCCAGCTGGAAGTGGAACGAAGGCGAAGACAGCAGCTGGATAGCAAATGTCAGGTAAAGTGATAACAGCATGAAAAAGTGGCGAGACAGCAATGGAAGCATTTTTGTGATAAATCTATGGGGTTGTAGAACAGATGTTGGAAAGACTTTATGAACTCAGTTGGAAGGCATTTGTGTAAATCATAGAATCATTAAGGTTGGAAAAGTCCTCAAGGATCATCAAGTCCAACCGTCTACGCACACCACCTAACTCACTAAACCATGTCCCCAATCTTAGTGTGCCTGTTCCAGAAAGCCCGAGTAACAACTTAACATACATTCACTATATATCTGACTTTAGAGAGAGATGAGATATTTTTTTTTAATTATAGAACTCTAAGATATTTACAACAGATTGGAGAGTCCTTCCGTTATGCTACAGTTTTTTATTTGTGCCGTGAAAAAATGGTATAGAAATTGTTACTACTTTTTCTATCTAGAAATGGGAAAAAACAGTCAAACATCTGAAGAAATATAAAGAGGAGACAGAAAAGAAATTGAAGGAAGCCAGCATAGAGTCAGAACAGGTGAGACTAGTCAGCATTAGAATAGTAATTCATTGAAAGTAACAAGATAACTCTTTCAGCATATGCACCAAGTAATCCTTTCAATCTCAGGTATAGGTGTCTGGTGAAGAGTGAAGTGCATCCTTGGCCTTTTCAACTAAGCGGTGTTTATCATACTTTAAAAAAGAAGTTTTTATCTTTTCTGTGAATCACTTCAGTTTAGTGGGGCTTCTAAGAAGAGCTTTTGTCCCTCACAGCCTACTGGTGTTATAAGGCTCAGGATATCTGTATTAACCAACCGAAAATGTGGCCAAGTAAATTGCCCCCCTGAGCTACTCTTGGGTCACTCTATATGTGACATCATGCAAAACCACATTCCCACCCCTAAGAAATCATTTGTCCTTGCAATACTGTCCCACAATATCTGAATTATATAGCTCACATGGATTACTATAGTAGCTTAGGGTGAAAATATAGGGGTTTAGATGTTTTATAGGGTATTAATCAGCATAAAGTCAAATAAAAAAGTAATAGAGGTGCCCCAGCCTGAGGTCTTAGATGCTGCTTATTAGTACAAGTACTGTTCTTTGATTAGAAGAAGAGTATTTCTTGTTCTCAATAGCAAGAGAGTATTTCTGCAGCATTCTTCAGGCAAAGTTAGTCTTCCCTCTTCTTTCTCAGGGGTCTGTGGTACTCAGCATCCCTTTTTCTCCCCCGTCTTCCCAACACCTCTGTATTTTATGCTGTGTTGGAGACCTGTGTTGACTTTATTACCCCCCTAAGAGAGGGGCAACTTTAGTGAGGACTTCTCTGATAGATCCTTTTCACAGCAATGGAAGAGGGCATCATGGAGAGCTCTTACCCGTACATATAGGAGAAAGATTTGAGTTGTGTGCTGTTCTGCCCCTTCTTGCACAAAGCTCAAAACTGAACACAGCATGCATTAACTGTGCTCTCTGCAGTTCCAATTACACTGCCTCCCTAGATCACAGCTTAGAAACAGCTCACCGCTGGTTCAAATCTAAGCTTGACAGCCTGCAGCTAGAAGTTGTGATAAACCACCAGCCAAAGAACCCAAAAAGGAGGTAAAAAAACCAAGCACTTTCATTTCAAAGTGGGAAGCAAAGAAAATAGGTGAGGGAAGTATTTAGTAGCTCATTATCAGCCAGGATTTCAGTTTCCTGAACTTTCTTTTGTAGTTCTGTAAACAGGGGTGGAAAACAGACCCTTCTTCCAGTCTAGTTTGTTTCCTCCTCTTTTGTAAATGGACATATTTAAGCAACAAAGAATATTACATGTACAAGATAGTTTAAGGGACTGTTTTTGTACTCAGAATAAGTTCTATTGCACACACTTCATGGTTTTTTGATGCTTATTAACCAAAAACTTGTCTGAAAGCTAATAGCTAGTATATTTTCTTCTCAGCATTCTATTGTTTCAGTGGTCCTCCTTCTCCTCCACCGTACCTTTTACAGATGCCCCTTCAAAAGCTGTGCTTACCTTTTCTGTGTAGCTTCATCAGCCTTCTCCATCATTGGTAGCTCCTGTATAGCTGTGTAGTTTAGAGGTGTATGCATTAAACTGTTAAATCTCTTCTTTAGTAACGGCAAAGATTCCCCAAACGGTCATCAGCTTCATAAAATGTTGTATCTTTTCCCAGGAGAAAAAGCAAGAAGAGCATCCCACTCATACCTCCCTGGCCAGCAGGGCCAGGCCCCAACACTTCCAGCTCAGCCCCAGGAAGGCCCATGTGAACTGGGCAGGAAATGAGCTCACCTGACTGGGCGATTCCCAGCCCAGGGATAGCATCACCTGCCACCAGGAGACTCCCTGCAAGCAGCCAGGTGCTGGAAGAAACAGGAACTTTACTTGATCTGAGATAGTTAGATGGGTCTACATCACGAAGCTGGCCTTGTTTACAGGGTACCCATCTATAGGGGACCTAGGGATGCTTGTTTAAACAGTAAACTTTGATTTCAATTAACTCGTACCTCTCACCTTGTCTTTTTGACTCAGGTGCTTTGCATTGTGAGGCTGATATTAACAAAACTACTATTTATATCAAAACAATTATTCTTTATGTATCATTACTGTAAACTATATGCTGTTGATACTGTACAGCTTTGCTTTCATTGCTTTTCTTTTACCACCTTTAGAGTAAGGCCTGGCAGGTGCTCTCAAAACAAATCGCAGACTGGTTTTGGAGGGTTCAGGTGAATTACTGAAGACAGTCATGTGTCTGTGGCTGGATGATGATGTGACTGGGACAGGGAAGAACCAGCAGGACTGGCTGCTTCTAATGGTAGATGATGTCTAGGTCATGAAAGAACATAAGCCTCGGGCTATTTTGGGAGCATATAAGGAGCTCATTAGGTGTGTGATATTATACCACACATCATCTTACCTTCATAAGAATTAGTGGAATTTGTTCAACCTATCCTACTGTGGAACAACACACTGGGGAAAGAATAGTTGAAGCAGATGACTTACACCATAATATGCTGAAAATGGCTTACTCATGGCTTACTCTTCCACATGGTTTCAATACACGCTAGCTTCAGTACAGGTGGTGTTACATTCTGATCTGCTGTTACAACAGAGCTGTTTGTAAACTCCTCTGTGATCGATGGTGCTATTCCTGTGCGATCTATACATGTTACTTGCAATACTTTAGTTTAGTGAGAAGTCTTGCGTACCCTCTGGAGCTTAGGAGTAGCCCCAGGACACACTGAAATGAGTTCATTTTGCTCCTCCAGAAATTTAGTCCTCAATGATGACTTAGGTGATAGGACTGTGGACTAACTCATGGCAACCTGAGACTCTCCTCCTTAAAGCAAATAGATGTCCTAAGGAACAAGGGGTGACTGAGCTCACTATTAGAGATAATGCACACTTAAGCTTCATTAAATTGTGCTGCTTAAGAGCAGGCCTATGCAATATGGCTTTAAGTTTGTCCCAGTCAAGCTGGCTCCTTCAGAAAACAACTGGTGTGTATGCCACACCTGCTCCATAAAGCTGCTTAAGTGGCTTAGTGTAAGCTGTGCCTTTCTACCTCCACAGTGACCTCAGGCAAACAGCAGTCAAAACTGTCATCTAGTTTTGGTTGCTATGAACTCAAACTGTAATCACAGCTGAAAAACAGTTTTCTCAAATAGCACTCACCATTTAAGCATTCAGTATAAACAAAAGCGCTAAGTAGGTTGCCTAACAGGGGACAAATTATTGTGACCTTTACCTGCGCAAAAGGCACATACAGCACCTGTGCTTGTATGAACTGCATGTTGGCAGGGCAACAGCACCAACCACCCCTCTGTTTTCCCTCTGTGGGAGTTTTTAACCAACACAGGGTATACCTCAAGGGCTGGATCTTCACCCTTTCCCTGTTCCAGAATCCCCTGCTCTCTCTAGGGCCATGCGTCTGTAGTTACTTTGAATATTGAAACACAAAGTCTGATTGTATGGCTGTAGCCATTAAACTTGGCCCTTACATGTGCAACATCCTGTTCCAAGTTCAACACATCCTATTGCTTCTTCTAAATTTGTTTGGGGTGGAAAGCAGTAAGATATGGTGTAATTGTGAAGGGTTACTGTACCCCAGTACCTTTTAACTGTAGCACTACCTTAAGCTTTGGCTGTGGCTGCTTCAGCAAGTGATGCAGTTCAGTGAGTCACATGCAGCGTGAAAGAGCTAGTCCAGATGTCCAGGATGTGTTCTGGTCTGGTTTTTTCTTCAGATTTGCTCTAGTCTGATCCTGCTGACTGAATGCTCACTAGCAACTAGGGCATTTCTGGAAGGCATCTAACTGCTGGTTTGAAAGGAAACCAGTTTGTCTGCTCAGAGCCAGTTCTGCAATGTGAACCACAGCATGGTGAGTGGCAGCTCACCCATTTGAAACATCAGAAGAAGACAATAGGCAAGATCTTGTTATTCTTTTCTTTACGCATAGTAATTTCAATAAAGTAGTAGAAATCTAGCACTGCTGCCACCTGCAGCATCAATAATTGAGGTCTACAGTGCTAGCCTTTCCCCGGGCTGGGTAGCTGCTAAGTCTTAGTTACAGTAATATTTGCAATATTTAAAAAATGAATTTTCTAAGCAGTGAAAAGGTTGGTTGGTCTTTTCTCCCTATCAGTCTGTGGCCTTCAGTGAATGTGGATGGCAAACAGCTTTCTACACTTGTCAATGCTGCTATCAGGTAAGCACAACTGGAAAGGTATGATTCAGTTTTTAAAACAATCAGGAGATGCTTTTATGAGCAGTCTTTAAGCAAACACTTTGAGTTAGTGTTATATAAAACAGCTCTTCAGCAATAAACAGCTAACAAAATTATCACAGTTAAACCAAGTAGTTTGACAATCTATGTAGTGTGTTTGACTGAAACTGTTACTAATTCTCTTAGTGAGGCTTGAGGAATATTCCTAACATGCTGACAGGTGAGGCTGGCATTGATTTAAGTATTCTTTCACTCTTTGTCTCTTGTTGAGGTGCTGAAGCGCATGCAAAGAAGGGCAGTGAAGCTGGTGGAGGGTCTAGAGCACAAGTTCTTGTGAGGAGCAGCTGAGGGAACTGGAGTTGTTCAGTCTGGAGAAAATGAGGCTGAGGGGAAACTTCATCACTCTCTGCAATTACCTGAAAGGAAGCTATAGCAAGGTGGATGTTGGTCTCTTCTCCCACGTAACAAGCGATAGGACAAAAGGAAATGGCCTTAAGGTTTAGACTGGATATTAGGAAAAATGTCTTCACCAAAAGGGCTATAAGGCACTGGAACAGGCTGCCCAAGGAAGAGGGGGAGTCACCATCCCTGAAGGTATTTAAAAGATGTATAGATGTGGCTATAGAGCCTAAGGATATGGTTTAGTGGTGGACTAGGCAGGGCTGGGTTAATGGTTGGACTAGATGATCTTACAGGTCTTTTCTAACCTAAACAATTCTATGATTCTATATTGAATTGTAAATTTTCCCTTAAAAAAAACCAAAACAAACAACAAACCATACTGGGCTTCAGTTTTCGTTGTTTGATTCTAAATACAAGACCCTGAATATCAGATTACAGAGCAGTGCATCAAAGGAGAAGATGTAATAGCAGACACATTTGAGCATGTCAGCATCATACTTGTGGATAGTGGAAACAGTTTCCATACATACGCGATATGGTTCAAATGTCAGAAATAGAAAAAGTCCATAAACATATATACAGCACAATCTGTGGCTCAGACCATCTACAGAAAAAACTGTACATAAAACTGGTCTCCCCAGCACTGCATAATACAAAGAACATCAATTCCACCTGCCCCAGACCTCATCATACAACTGCGTAAGTATACAACATCTTTTGAGCCATTCTTGTATTTCCACTGCTCTGATAAATAAGTGACAAGTTAAAGGCAGTATCTCTTCTCAAGTCTGTTTGATCAGTATCTATTCCCTGTAAAAATAATGATTAAAAAAAGTTATCTATATGCAAAAATAGTATAAAATAGCAATTACAACGTAATCAAATCACACATTCATGATTTATATAGGCTCTCCCTAGTACTCTTTGTGCCCTCCCTCTTTAATGAGCTTCCTCTTGTTAATCACCAGAGTTATATAATCACATACTCAAAACCTTATCTGTAAATTAGATAGCCAACTCATAAATCAGGAGAGTACTACCTTAACTTGTCTTTGTCTGCAAAGTATTTGTTTCTATAATTGAAATGTGAATGCTGCCTGTATCTTCTACACTGTGAAAAGACTGCTGCTTTGAACTCCCTGTGCTAACACCCATGTTACGCTTGCAATTTTTCTACCTACCCGTTCCAAAGCTAGGCAAAAACTTTCTCTCAGGCCAGACTTGTAAATGGTACGTATGACCCATCAATTAGGATGATCTAATACAGATCAGTTAGAGCAAAACCATGGCTCACATCCATCTAGGCATTCTTAATACTGGTTCATGTTGCTCCAGCATGGGGGAGTATATAGCACTTCCAGTTATATTTTAACGCATATAATATATATCAAGTTCAGCTACTTTTTCAGGTAAAGTTGTTTGGCAGCCCTTTTTGCTGCTGCTTCAGCCTATTAGTAAATCCTTCAAAATGCATAAACCTTTGAAATTAATACATACATAAATGCATTACCAGGTGACAATCAGATTTGGGCTTCAAACAACAGGGAATTACAATACAAATCAAAGGAGACTCAACTACACAGATTTGATGTACCTATTTTAACTAGGGCCGAGGAATTATTAACATTGACCTGACTCTATTCTCTGTACATAACTTACTTAGAAAGATACAGTACCTCTAAGGTGA
This sequence comes from Syrrhaptes paradoxus, assembly GCA_013400615.1. NCBI lineage: Eukaryota > Metazoa > Chordata > Aves > Pterocliformes > Pteroclidae > Syrrhaptes > Syrrhaptes paradoxus. The sequence goes on from VZTO01002267.1 coordinate 211,898, forward strand.
GAGGAGGAAGTTCAAGTACTTTTTGGTAATAGTGGACTGCCAGGTGCAGTAATCCCAGCTGGTGAAGGCCACGGCCAAGGTTGTAGAAAGACTCCTGACATGGTCCACGCAGGTCCAAGTACCGGTGAAGGAAGGAGAATCCCTGTACACATGTTATGCACGTTTGTGAATGCTCCCCTTAAGAAGATGGCAGTAAAATATGCTGGAGAACAGGTGTTTGAATGTATATATTTAAATTTTTGATTCTTGCTTCCCGACAAAAACATGCAAGTTGAAGGCAAAAGATAAGTCACATTTGATTGTTGACACCATGAAAAGTGTGCTCTGTCAGTCTCACTGCCATTGATAACAACAGGTACAACTCTTTTATAAACTGAACACACAGTTATTTATTACAGTGACTTAACGATACTAACTTGCTAAGTCTGTAAGTATATATGTATGTGTCTACATAATATACAAACACCTAAGTCTAGTTCATGTTCAGAAGAGAGCTGACCACCTTGAAAAACATGCAGCCAAAAGGACAGCCTAGAGCAAGATCTTATTTTTCTTAAAANTGCAAGCATATTCTTTTCTTGACCTCATGCCCCATATTAGTATTTACTCCATTACACGTTATCAGGGAAATTACCAGTATATCATTTTATAAAATGTCCAAAAATAAACATCAGTGAATAAGGGAATGAAAAATTCATCTATCCTAAGCAGTCGGCAAAAGTTCATGTCCCTTCTTGAAGTCAGATGTTAAACTGCCAAGTCTCCAGCAGAATTTGAAAGGAAATTCCTACCCAGCAATTCCAGTACTATGCTTTAACAAATTTACAAGTCGACGCACTCTGTGTTATACTTTCTTATTTTGCTTTTAGTTTAAAATTAAAACATATGCTCATATATTTAAACTACATGACTAGCAGAATCCCAGGTGTACTAATTTTGTTGCCAGCCTTAGTCTGAATGCCCACTCCTGTTTTGTGGCATGCTGTGGTTCAGACAGACGAGCAGCACCCAACAGGGACCATGCGCCTATCTGGGTGCTGATGTTCCAGAAGATGTAAAACAGGGCAATGGATAAAGTGACAATGACCAGGCACTGGTGGAACAAACCAGTCTCATTTATACACCGACATGCTGTAAAGCGAGAGAAGCGAGTTGTTTCCCATCTGTAGGATGTTGCTGCTTACCAGCTTGGTGTGTTACAGACTCCTCATGACTCAAGGTTTGTAAGGTGCTAATAAAGATGAATAGCATTAGACCAGAGCTACCTCCCGTACAAAGCAAAGGCAAAGAGACACAGCATTTTACATTCAACGGCAGTGTTTCATTTGACACTGAAGGAGTCCTGGGGGACACTTAGGAGGGATACGTAGAAGAGGTGAGTTCAGAAGGGAAAAATTGAGGATCCAACTGTTTCATCCGCTCCTGTGCATTTCATTGTGTTACAACTTTGGAATGTGATGATTCTGTTGTAAATAGAGGACGTTATTTCAAGGAACTGTGTTGGTAATCAGTGGAAATAGGTCCTTCAACATGAGGAATTAGCTCAGACACAAGCAACTAATGATCATTACTTAGGTCACCAGTATGTCACTGTGGCTGAATTATTAATCAACTACAATAGGACCAAGAGAGGATGTAAAAATACAAAGTATAGTAAGCAAGAAATGAGAAAATAGAAAACGGGGAATTGTGTCACCAGAGGGTAACCTAAATGGGACATTGTTCAAGTACATTACAAAAGGAGAACACAGCAGCCCATGTAAGAAAGGCAGGTTGATTACAGAAAGAAGTGGTTAAAAATATTAAAATTAGGCCAAAGTCTGCAAGTTCAACATGTTTTGAGTTGGATAATTACATAATTGGTCTCATTTTAGAGTAGCTGAGGACCTATAGCTTTTGTCAAAATGAGTGAAAGCTACAGTTTTTCCAGCAATTTCACAAGTCATGAGAACTCGGGAACTTCAACGTATTCTGTTGACTCTGAGCTCAGTGGCCACAGGAATTAAAAAGCATTCCAAGTTAATGAAAATACTTGGTAGAGTCTTATTTGGCAATAATTGGCCTGTGTTTTGTAACTGGATCTGTCAGATTAAAGAAAAATGTGAATAAGGAAGCTGAAAAATTGAGGGTAGCCTAAACTGGAGTTCACAAAATCTTTACAAAGAGAGCTATAAGAGGTGCTAAAAGGGAGAAAAGGAAGACGGGGGAAAAACCCCACTTGCCAAGTCTGTAAAGTTTGCTTCAAAAATGCAGTTTACATGTCCTTGAAGGACACAGGGCACAGATTCTACTCTACAGTACTTCTTCAAAGCAAGGCAGGGCAAGAAAAGTCTGCAAGAAAATCCAGACTACAGCTATCAAGACTGAAATTAGTGGTATTTTCACAAACAGATGGCAGCTGCTAACATCTATGTGAGTAATCACTGTATACACACAGCAGAACAAGCTACATTTAACTAAAAGGAGAGGAGATTCAGATGGGTGTAACTATAGCTCAAAAGCATACTCATCTGTGCTCATGTTTTGCCACCTCCCTCTTTTGAAATGCCATATTAATTATTAAGAGTTATTTAAACAGAGTATGTTGTAGCCATAACTGTCTGCAAGACACAAAGCCAGGAAACACTATAGGTAAAAATAATCACACTAACTCACCTGTACTAGAAGAGCGTGCCTTTTCAATACGTATTTCTGAGAAGCCATGTGGATGAAAGTCAAGCCAATACAAAGACTGTAGAGAGGTTCATCTGGGTTTGCACGGAAGGCTTGCACATACTGTCCTAAAAGCAAATAACTGAATCAGGATCTTTGCTGTGAAAAGCATTGCTTAAGAATTTCAGGGCAAAAAAGAAAATCTTCAAATTAGAAGTGTGAACTAAGAAACTAAAGGTTAATATACGTCAGAATACACAGGAAAAAGACATCAAAGAAAATTTTATATTTTCAGCAGTCTTTGGATTCTGAAGGAAGAATGCAAACTGTGATGTAAAAATGTAAGCAGAAAAGAATCAGACATGAAAGGTAAACAAGGTCCTTGCTGGGATTTATATCCTGGAGGTCACACATCTTAAGTGTGACATTTGGAGGGCTTGACAGAAAGCAGTAGGTGTACTTCAAAGGCCTGCTTAAAACATCCAACCAACTTTATTTGCTGTTTAAATTGGTCTGTTTGTGTCCTTCTTACTCTTTTTTATCATTAGCCTTCAATTACCTTTGCAAGTTGGTTATATTTGCAATGTGTGCTAAACTTGAAACATACCAGCTTAATGTTTATTAGCAAAACTCTTTAGCAGTGCTTTGATTTCTGTACAAAATAATCAAAGCACTAGACTAACATTGTGAAGCCATCTATAGTTTTCTGATGTATGAAAAAAATTCATAAATTTTTCTCTGAAAAAAATTCACTTGTTGTATCTGTTAATATTAGAACATTAATGACATTACCAAGAGCATGCTTGAAACTGCCAGATACAAACGCGTTGTGCCCATTTAGCACACACAATGCGTGATTGTCAGGATTTTTCAGCATTAAGCGTAGACAAAAACGATGGTGACGGACATCCTGAGACTGCATAGTAACTTGATTGAATATGTTCCAGAGCTGAGGTTTATTGACATTTTCCATTACCATGATTCTACAGAATGAAAAGTATACAAGAAATTAGTAAATGCTATAGTAAATACTTTATCTGACATAGAATCTCAATAGCTTAGGGTAGATAACAAAGAAGAGACCCTCAAGGAGCAGGTCAGTGACTGAGGCAAATTTGAGAGTGAAAGACAGAACCATTGGTTCTGGGCAGAACAAGCAACCTACTGCATTATGCATTTTTTTTAAATCAAGGCTATCAGAAAGCTCCTTCAGTTTCAATAGCCTTCTCTGTTTTAGCGAAAGCAGGAAAGCATCAGCCTGCCTCTTTCAGAAGTGTTTTCAGCAGGATGACTACAGCCTCCATGGAAGCAATGACAGAACAGATTGCTCTGCCTTCTCAGTATCCCCACCTGATATAGTTGTACGCCTTTCTGAAGTTCTTGTCCAGAATTGCAGCAGAGAGCCCAAAGTATTCCAGCTCCTTGCGCTTTTGTCTATCATCATAAAATGAATAATATTCCAGCGAGGAATCCACTAGTAGCTCTGCCTCCTTGTACCGGGAGAGGTCGCACAAGGAATAGATAGCCTTCAGGAGGAGGTTCCACCAGTCATCTTTTGTCAGAACACTCGTGAGAACAGCAAAAATTGCTGAAAATATTGAAGTCAGTAAGTTAAGAAAATTAAAATAAGTGAGCTANTACAGTGAGGGTGACAGAGCACTGGAACAGGCTGCCCAGAGAGGTTGTCGAGTCTCCTTCTCTGGAGACATTCAAGACCCGCCTGGATGCGTTCCTGTGTGATCTGATCTAGGTGTTCCTGCTCCGGCAGGGGGATTGGACTAGATGATCTTTCGAGGTTCCTTCCAATCCCTAACATTCTGTGATTCTGTGATTCTGTGAAAAACGTTTATTTCTAGAACATTCTAGATTTGCATGTATTATATTTGCACTGAGGATAATGTTGGACCATGTGATCTCTAGAGGTCCTTCTCAATCTAAATTATTCTGTAATCTTACTATTTTCTCTGAATGATGATTGTTCCCTTAAGTTATATTATCTTCATTTCTGCTGCCTTCTTTGTCCTAGAAATAAAGCAATGTTAACATGAACTGCATGGTTTAAGCATGCAAAACAGTAACATTTATCTCATTTTTCAGAACTAAGGAGTTCATCTTGTTGCTTTGGTTTTAATAAATATTTGTTACCTTTTGCATCACAATTTGCTGTCTCTTGGTCGTCATTGTCAGAAATTTTATCCCTTGACACCTTAATAAGATACAGGTGTCTCTCGCCAGATTTGGAACTAGATATCAAACACACCTGAGCTCTGCTCA